>NKZC01000112.1:0-52072 GCA_002374385.1 Metschnikowia borealis
AGCTTATCAAGGACAACGATGGGGCAAGCGATTTTTCTAACATTCGACCATTTCCGGAATCTCCTGATCTCGCCCAAGTCAATGCAATACAATCAACCAGCAACACTGACCAGGACAACCACCACAAGAACAGTTAGAAAGTGTTATCCACTTGGGCCACCATGGCTATCCGGAGAAGTCGCTTTTTAGGCTTATGCGAAAATTGTTTTGAGGCAGGGCATGAGGAAAAGCAATGCACGTTATTTGATGCAAGTAACACGAGAAATAACATGGCGGCTTACACCATGGCGGATTACGAGACCGTGTTCAATACCACACGTCCACACAAGTTATCTCAGTGTGCTAAACACAGAAACAGATAAAGCTGGAAGGGGCTTACAATGCGAACAAACCGATTGAATACTATTGCACATGTAAGAACGACCCCCCTGATTGGACACATGATTGAATTATTCAACCGGAAATTCACCGTTGACGACCAATTATCGACCATGGATACACACCACGACTTCATACTCGATACTGGCGCTGATGTCACGGTGGCGCGTGATCTATCATTAATGTCGGATTTTCAACCATCATATGATCTCATCATAACAGACAGTGGCGGAAAAACCCATACTACTACGGGGCGTGGCTTCATCCGCGTTGGAAACCACGCGATCTCATGTTACTGGGCACCGACACTCAATGTCAACGCTGTGAGCATGCACGAGCTTCATCGTCTAGGTGAGGATGCCCTATTCGCACACACAGGCGATGTTTATGTGACCGATCGCAAATCTAACAAGCTCAGGCTCATTGCGACCAAGCAACGCTACCTTACCGATGTGCGCCCCAACAACGACATCGGCAAAGATGCCTCACCGGCAACTGACGTTTCGAGACAAGGCCAAGGACAAATAAACTATGTCGCTCTTCAGAACAAGACGGACAGACTCATGCCGTTTTATCTTCATCGGGTATCTGGCCACAAGTCGGAACAGGCTACACGTCATTTATGTTCCCTCCTTGAAACTCGATACACCCCAGCTGACGCGGAACTCGTGCGCTCTTGTCGTGTATGCTTCCAGACGAAAGGGAAGGCGACCAGTCACAAAAGACACACGACGGACCCCGCGTCTCGACCCCTATATCGGATACATTTGGACACAAGTCATTATAGCCACAACCGCTATATCACTTACTTGACGGACGAATTTTCAGGTTACATCTGGTACTGCTACGCTACAGATAAGAAAAACCTCAAGCGACAATGTACCGACACCCTTTGGAGGATCCAACGCGATTACCTCCCACTACAGATTTCACAAATCACAGAAGACAATGGCACTGAGCTCCCAACTAGTCATGAATTATTCCAGAAATTTGACACAGTTGCAACGTCTCAATGACCATTCTCATTTGTCGGATTTACGTGAACAGAAACAAGCTATGATCAACCAGGACTTACGGTCAGGTTTGGATTTATCAGCGAACACACTTGGAGGGCTCGTTTCGTCTCTCGAACGACAGGAACAGACGCAGGCTATGATCAACCGGGACTTACACTCCGGTTTGGACAAAGCAAACCGCATGGCGACAGGTTTGCACGTACCGGTATCAGACCCCGGCTTGGAGACAACCAAGTACGAAAAAACATATGAAAATGATCGGTCAAGGGGCCATAGCGACCAGTCCAATCCAGAGCACAGTGCCGATCAGAGCCATCACGGCAACATAACAACTCAGACGGAGTTAGCATTAGATGCATTGAACAGAGAATACCAGATGATTAGGGGAAATTTACAGGACGCTGCCGACGCACTACAACATGATATGGGAAACACGGCCAGACGCTTCAGAACCACAGCAAAGGTGATTAGTAAGCGGTTCCACAGGCTGGTGTTACAACAAGCACATCACGACTACCTGCGCCGGGCATCTCGAACGCAGCGGCTCCGCCAACTCATCGGTCCATTCGAACAACACTACCAAGCAAATCAGAGCCCACCGTCGGCAGAACCATTACTCATCGGTAATGGCCGCGACGAGCTCACCCAAGCAAATCAGAGCCCACCGTCGGCAGAACCATTCCTCATCGGTAATTGCCGCGACGAGCTCACCCAAGCAAATCAGAGCCCGCCGTCGGCAGAACCATTACTCATCGGTAATGGCCGCGACGAGCTCACCCAAGCAAATCAGAGCCCACCGTCGGCAGAACCATTACTCATCGGTAATGGCCGCGACGAGCTCACACACTCCACCACTGACACACCTCTCGATCGCCTCTTAGATGCGCCCGAACAATACCTACCTCCCATTGACGACGCATCAACCGCTATAGACGACCGGAACATGGAATCACTCCCGATTAATGGCCCCGACGGCTATAACAAAGTTGGTAATGTCCCTACCAAAGGCAAATTCGGCCTCAATCAAGGGGAGAGCATTTCACAATTCCAGACCAACACCCACCAGGGGAGAACACTCCGACAGGGGAAAACGATGGATGCAATTAACACTATCATGTGCAAGTTGAATCTTCAGGATCACTACATACACACGATTCGAAAACTACGGCCCGACACGTCGAAGGGGTCCTAATCAGTATAAACATACTGGTAAAGGAACAACGTGCGAATCTTGTTAGGAAATATGGAGAACCTACAGTGACACAGGCAGAGGCGAACAAGAAATTGAAAACATATACACATTCTCGCCCGTGGTACTGATTGAGAGTATCCGAATCTTCCTAAGTGTTACCATAATTCACGGAATGAAGGTCAACCACATCGATGTCAGTTCTGCATACTTACACCTGGAATTAGATGCACCAGTGTATGTGCAATCTCCAAAAGGGATTCAGGGAATTGATCAAACCAAAACGTGGAAACTCAAGAAGGCATTATACGGACTAAAGAACTCAGGAAGGGCATGGTATTTAATGATCTCAGAGAAGCTCGAAGCGTACGGATTCGTGAAGACAAGATCGGACAGAGGATGTTTTACAAAAGAAATAGTGGACAAACATACAAAGAGGAAAAGAAAAATATTCATCGTACTATACGTGGATGACTTATTAGTCGGAACAGAAACAGACGCTGACTATGAGCATTTCAAAGAGTACATGACAAACAAAGCGAAGATCAAGTTCAAGGATCTAAAGGGCGTTAGGGAATTCTGTGGGCTCCTGATAGAAAGAGTCAATGGGGGATTCAAGATACACCAGAAACCATTCATTCAGGACCTACTAACCAAGTTCCAAGAATACGTGCCAAATAAGAGTCAGAGCGTTCCCATGAACGTCTACGAACGTGAAAAAGAAAATAAACCATTGGATGGAAAATTATTAAAGGTCTATCAAGAACTACTCGGATCTTACAATTGGTTGGCGAATATTAGTCGTCCCGACATAGCATACAGCTTGAGCAAATTCGGATCTTATACCAAGGAAGCGACTGAAACAGATCTCATGCAGCTAAAGAAAATACTAGCCTATTTGAGGTATACACAAGACTGGTTCATCAGCTTTACGGTGAAAGACTATCCGGACAACAAGGTGAAGTTGTATGCATTCAGCGATGCGTCATTCGCCAGTGAAGAAAACCGAAAGTCTCGAACAGGATTCATAGTTTATGCCAATGGGACCCCGATATTCTGGAAATCAAAGAAACAGAGCTTGGCGACGACAAGCACATTTGAAGCGGAATATATGGCATTAAGTGCGACAGTGAAAGAGATCATATGGACAGTCAACTTATTCGAGGAATTCGGGATAACGACTGTGGAGATACCTAAGATTTTGGAAGACAACAATGGAGTGGAATTAACGATCAATGGAACGGGTAGCACACAAAGCAAAAACAAGCACGTGGACATTAAGGAGAAGCATGTCCAAGACAGAGTGAAAAGAGGTGAGGCAAACGTCGAATACATTCCTACGGAAGATAATATCGCTGACGCGCTCACAAAGCCTCTCCAGTCCAACGCCTTCCAGAGGCACCTACCATTCCTAGGATTCGGCAGCAACCATCATATTCGGTCGATAACCTCGGAACAGAACAACAACGAATCACGCAACTTAAGTGACGAGATTCAGGGGAGTGTCAACGAATACCTAGCGTGTACGAATACCTAGCGTGTACGAATACCTAGCGTGTACGAATACCTAGCGTGTACGGAGGCAAGGTACTTCGTGGATATGTTGTACGCAGGCCATTGAAAGGACAATAGGTCTGTGCAGACCCTGAACAATGGAGGCTGTGCGGGTCTTAGCCGAACTGAAAAGTATAAGAAGCGCTGTGGACCCGTTAGGTAGGACTTTGGTCTTGTAAGGTACAATTACTAAAACAAAAGTTGAAAGTAATTGCCGTGTCTTTTTCTAGTGTATTATAGTGTACGTTTGTGTATTTTTTGTCCAATTTTGTCTACTTGTGTCTAAGTGTTGTCCAATTTTGGTGTTACTAGTCCACTCCAAGTCCTTTTCATCAGCCCATTCCACTCGTCTTCAAAGCTAACGACTTTACTACGCACCCACAACGTCAAGTTATAAATAGCCTAGTTTTGGTACGCAGAATAACTCTTAATTTCTCTTGATTTCACAATACAAGTTTCCACATAATACCATTTCCATATCATGAAGTCCAGATTACCTGAAGGTGGTGTTTTGGAATAAAATACGTTCGTGCCAACCAATGGTTACGAGCCCCGAACTCTCCTCCCTACAAACACTACGTATCCCCAAAGTATACCTGAACTAACAATCCCACTTTGTTTGTTTCAATAAAATTCTCCTTTGTGAATTTTGTTTCTCCCGTAATCCAGTCAATGTCTTCTATTGCACTCCACCGAATGGAACCAATCAGATATACTTAGATTCCTGGTTCCTCACGCTATAGAAATTTGATGGCTCAATTTTGGCTGGGTAGATCTGCACTTGAGACGTTTCCATTCTGAGTCTGCAATGCTTTGGGGTGTTCCTGGCCATGCTACCGTGATCTAAGGCTGACTGTCTTGTGAGGACTGGGAGGACTGTTTGTGGAAAGACTGTTTGTGGAAAAACTTTACCGTCACCAAATAGCTTCTACCCATCCTTTTCGTCAGATTAAAGTTCCCATTTGGCTTTTTGTTACTCCAAAAACCAACGTAATCCTCAGCCATCGAGAGTAACTGTCCAAGGATTATTGCGGTACACTCGGCCTCCTGAAGGTTCATTTTCTGCATCTCTCAAAGCTCTTTTTTGGCCCAGTGACCTGTCGTAGCTTTTGTTATCAATACCATTGACATCGAACTCAGCTCCAGAAAAACTCTCTCTTTTATATGGAATACGGTTCTCCAAAAGACTCTTCCAATAGTCAACGTTCTTCCATTGTACATCTTCTTCCAGAGTGCCAGCAAATGACTTCCCCATCCATAGCTTCGATCTACCGTGCCAGCCCTACGTAGTCGGAAAAGTCCGATTTGTGACCATAACCAAAAACAAAACGCGTTTGTCTACATAGTGTTCTAAACCATGCATTCCCTATGTATCTGTTAAAGACTGGGATAAATACCGGGATAAATACCGGGATAAATACTGTGGATAAATACTGTGGATAAATACCGGGATAAATACTGTGGATAAATACCGGGATAAATACCGGGATAAATACTGTGGATAAATACTGTGGATAAATACCGGGATAAATACTGTGGATAAATACCGGGATAAATACCGGGATAAATACTGTGGATAAATACTGTGGATAAATACCGGGATAAATACTGTGGATAAATACCGGGATAAATACCGGGATAAATACTGTGGATAAATACTGTGGATAAATACCGGGATAAATACTGTGGATAAATACCGGGATAAATACCGGGATAAATACTGTGGATAAATACTGTGGATAAATACCGGGATAAATACTGTGGATAAATACCGGGATAAATACCGGGATAAATACTGTGGATAAATACTGTGGATAAATACCGGGATAAATACTGTGGATAAATACCGGGATAAATACCGGGATAAATACTGTGGATAAATACTGTGGATAAATACCGGGATAAATACTGTGGATAAATACCGGGATAAATACCGGGATAAATACTGTGGATAAATACTGTGGATAAATACCGGGATAAATACTGTGGATAAATACCGGGATAAATACCGGGATAAATACTGTGGATAAATACCGTGGATAAAGACTTTCCCTTTTTCGTTCTTTCTTGAGGTACGGATGCAGAACATCAAAAACGTCTACAACAGAAAGCTATTTTGGTCCCAGAGTCTTCCATCCCCCAAGACAGGGACCTGCGCATGGAAGTCAAGGTCCACTGCCAGGAAGTTCCCGAACATCCGTTGGGCTTTCGAAACTCCCGATTCCCCAAATCCCAAGAAAAAAGAAACAACCGGTTTTGGGGCAAGTCGTAAAACTCTCATCGGCATTTTCATCCACTTGGTCGCTTTCGCTGGCACTCTCATTGTCACCCTCACCTTCGCTTTCTTCTTCTTCGTGATCAGATTGATGACTTTCGACTTGAGTGTTGTCCGCACCCTTAATCATGTTTTCCTGTTTATTTGACCATCGTTTTCTTCGTTTTCTTCGTTGTCTTCAGAATATTCAGTTTTTCATCTCGGCTGTGTTCATTGCAGTGATGTCCATGGGTCGTTTGGGCTGAAAATTGAGGAGCACTTAGAATCCTGCCACAGACGTTAATTGACTCTGGAGAACAGTACATCAATTGACTTTGGAGGACAGTACATCAATTGACTCTGGAGGACAGTACATCAATTGACTCTGGAGAACAGTACATCAATTGACTTTGGAGGACAGTACATCATATCTGGACCAGGCAAATCGGCTCCTTCCTTGGCTCACATGGACAGAACATTTACGTCCGTATGAACAATCGATGTCTACACCAGACCTCCGTTCCATCACAGGTCCGCCCAACAACGATACTTATGAGTATGGTACGTATGCAAGACTTACGAGATGGTACGTATGCAAGACTTACGAGATGGTACGTATGCAAGACTTAAGAGATGGTACGTATGCAAGACTTAAGAGATGGTACGTATGCATTAAGTCTGGAGAGAACCAGTAGAGAGGATCCAGTGGAGTCTGTAGTACACATTGAGCAAGTGGTGTCTGTAGTACACATTGAGCAAGAAGAGTATGCCCAAATCAAAGTAAGCCAATAAAAATGTCGACATAGAAACACCGGCCTCTACAACCTCACCACAAAGGTCTTTAAGTCCCCTCAGAACCTCCATCTCTCAAGGTAGTTTCATGGCATGGACAAGAGCCAATTTGTGTCCACTTAAAGCCAAACGTACAAGGGTAATCTATCTTTTTGGACAGAGAGAAATCACACTTTTGTGAAAGTGTACTCAGCCAAGAGCCTGCGAATATGCCAGTCCTTTAAAGATGAGCCTTGAGAATATAGGAATAGTGGGTACTAAGAATTTGGAGTGAGAAGCGTAGTAGAGCTCTGCAAAAGAAAGTAGTGGATTGTGGAACTCTTCAGAAGAAAGTAGTGGATTGTAGAACTCTTCAGAATAAAGTAGTGGATTGTAGAATTCTTCAGAAGAAAGTAGTGGATTGTAGAATTCTTCAGAAGAAAGTAGTGGATTGTAGAACTCTTCAGAAGAAAGTACGAGATTGTAGAACTCTTCTGAATAAAGTACTAGATTGTAGAACTCTTCAGTGCGTAGAGGGGCCGTATACATGTCCTTGGCTCCACTGAGGTTGTATTGTAGGGCTCAGCTGGGACCGGCAATCCACTAAGAAGCACCTCTTAAGTACTTCCCAGAACGTAATTTTCTTCCATTTCTTGTGAACTTTTATATCATCAGCAAGCATTATCAGAAAACCTGTAGTGGATTTAGAATTTGCGTCAGGCTCTGAGCCGAAATCTGAGTCACTATATGCAACAAGTGTATCAGTCATACTCCTTTTGTAAATAATTCCATGATGCGTAGTTCCACGAAGGTACCGAAGTACTCGTTTTGCATGATTCAAGTGTTTTGTAGTAGGTCTCGAAAGGTATCTGGAGAGTCTCAGCACAACAAACATAATATCGAGTCTATATCATTCCATAATTGATAATGTAATGAGCACTTCAAAACTCGTGGAATGGAAATTTTGGGTCCCTGATCCAAAGCTTCTGAAGTGCTTAATACAGGAAAAGAAATACACTAGCTCCAAAGACGACTCGACCAGTATAGTAAGAATGTGGTAAGGGGAAGTCGTAGGTCATTTTTGACTTAACATTGCCGTTCTCTTTCCCCATGTACGAGAATCCTGGAACTCTCATCACGAGAAAAAAGAGTAGTAGAAAAAGAGAAAGTGAGCTAGTGGCTGGACATGAAGGACTTGGTTGCTGAGCATGCATGAGTCTATAAACACACAAACCAAGGGTCAATGAAAAAATGGCAACAAAAAATGGCAAGAAAAAATGGAAAGAAGAAAATGGCAAGAAAAAATGGAAAGAAGAAAATGGTAAGAAAAAGATGGCAACAAAAAATGGCAACAAAAAATGGCAACAAAAAGAGACTACAAAATAAAAAGACACTAAAAAATAAAAAAATGGTAATAAAAACCGCTCGTGTACCCCAATTTGGTGGCAGAAGTCTACACATACTTTTACTGTAGTCTTATGAATCTACCCAAGTCTTACATAAATCATATAGCATATAACCTATAATTGTTATTTAGAGTATGCAAAGGCTAATTTTCCCCCATACATCTAACCGTCCGCGTTACCTCCTAAACTTTTGAGATTGCTAGCCCAAGGGAACTTCAACGGGTACTAGCTACTGGAGTGGAGTCAAAGAGAGTCAAAAAGAGAGTCAAAGAGAGTCAAAAAGAGAGTCAAAGAGAGTCAAAAGGAGAGTCAAAGAGAGTCAAAGAGAGTCAAAAGGAGAGTCAAAGAGAGTCAAAAAGGGTGATTTGGAATATATAGCCATATAACTAAGGTGGAACTCGTCCTACTACCTTCTACAAAGTCTTAACCAGGGCCCCAGGTCTACTGGAAAATCACATACTGCTATATGGCCGTTTTACATGAATAAAAACAATCAAGAGAATTAGAGGTAATCTGCTAACTGACTCTTTTTGTTAAGTTTTTTTTTGTGGCTCCTGCACCTCTTTGTTTGGCCTTGCTTCTGCTGCTCACACTCTGGTATATCCCACCCCAGTCTCCAAGGGATATGTTTCATATTGAGCCTTCAAGATAATGTAACCCTTTTTAGTGTGCACTCTCACCTTTTGGTTTCCCAACATCACCACTCGAATGGCCGTGTGCATATTCGGAACGGTTGAGACTTATTGTGGCCTTTGATGGGTGTTCCCTCCATTTTAGACTTTATACTAACGAAAGTATAAAGTGTGTTAACAAGACTCTAACAACATAACTTAGAAGTGGAATTCCCAATAAATCCGGAAAGTACAGAACGGCTCTATTTCCATAAAAAGCACGAAAAATGGCATCATATTGGGTTCTTTCGGTCTCTACTGGTGCGACAACGCCGGTCTTTTTTTTTTTTTCAGTTGCTTTACTCCGAACAAGAAAAATACTTTTTTTTTTTTTAAACAACCGGTCTTTATTTCTTATTTGATCCTCCTGCGACTTAGTCCTGCTGGTCGGCTAAATCCCGGTCGACTAGTGCTTGGCTCGGGTTTCGCATCATGGATGTGAAAACCAGGGCATGACATAATGGGAATTGAAGGGTGCTTAAAAAACGCTGGTGATTGGGGATTACTGGATTGGTTCATTTTTTTCGTGTGTGGATGGTTTATTTTTGAAAGGACACTGTTTTGGAGTTGGAACCATTTTGGCCGTTCACTACCTGTTCTCGTAAAACATACGAATGAGTCATTAAAACCATGGCCTTTTGGAGACGTTTTTCCCAGCAAAAAGGGTATTTTTGAAAAAGGATTTTCGGGCCCTCATTCCACAATCCGACCTAGAGTAGGGTTTACTATTTCCGCCATCTCCTTCCTGACCCTGCCACATGGAGAACTAGTTTAGTGTATAAGCTATGACCAGCATACACTTGGTAGCCTTGACGTGCAGAGTAAATCCCATTCTAGTAACTTCTCGAATAGGAGTTTTAAGTAGTTCCCAGCCATAAATTGGTTGTTCTTTTCCACTTCCAAAGATACCTCCTCGACACCTCTAGAAACACTTGAATAATAAGCTCAGTCCTAGTTCCATAGACGTGATTTAGACCTGGGAGTTTAGACTTGGTTATGGACTTAGTTATGGACTTAGTTATGGACTTAGTTATGGACTTAGTTATGGACATAGTTATGGAGTTATAGTCTTAGTTATGGACTTGGTTATGGACTTAGTTATGGAGTTATAGTCTTAGTTATGGACTTAGTTATAGACTTAGTTATAGACTTGGTTATGGAGTTATAGTCTTCGTTATAGACTTGGTTATGGAGTTATTGTCTTCGTTATAGACTTTGGATGTCTCTCTTTCCCAGTAACCTTTCAGAGAAGCAATATAACTCTATAGTCCACCATCTGTTCCTACATTCATAAGTTCATTCATAAGGTCTTGTACACCAGGAACTACTTCAGGCCAAAACCCCAATTTTCATCGTTATTGCAGGTGGTGCCACTTCCAAGTCTTTCATCATCCACCACAATGACTTGGTCATGGATGGACACCAGAATTATCAGCGTATTGGTATGGTATTTGAAGATAGGTCTATAGTTTAGGGCTCGGATTAGCTCGAGATCTTCTTCCTTAGCTTTAGGACTCGGTAGATTATGAAGAACTCATGAATAGTTCATGGGTTTGTTTATAGAACACTTGGGTATGACTGAGGTAAGAATCTGTATCTCAGTGTACAATTTGAATCAGGCTCTATGCTTGGGACCCTTTTAACTGTAGATCTCGGGTAAGCTCTGGGAAGCTCCGTAGATCTCGGGTAAACACTGGTAACACTGGTAAGCTCTTGGACAGCTTTGTAGATAAAAGTGGTAACCGTAAAAAGTCTCTTGAGACTTTCCAAAAGAGCTCTGTAAGCTCGTATAATAAATCCCAGGAATAGCTGTGATGACTCTGTGGATGCTTATAAAAAACCGTAGATACTTTTAGACGAATCTCTAGTTGCTTATAGATAATTTTATAGCTACATATTATTTACACATGATGTTTCTGTAACACCTTGGTGACTCTGTCGTGACTCTGGCGTGACTCTGTCAAGACTCGGTAAGTCCATATTCCCCCTCTAGATTTATAACTCCAGAGATGCCTTCCATAGCCCTTTCCACGTCCAAGTAACGTTATAAATAGTCCCTTAATAAGGCCATAAAAACTCTAGAAAACTCCAAAAAAAACTCTTTCATCTACAGAAGGTCTACAGCGACTTGAAAGTTTGATTTTATTGAACTATAGAGAAACGTGGGGCTTTAAGGCGTGAATATAGGCCTAGACGAGCACCAGACACCAGGTCTTGGATCCTCCACTTATGTCAACAGCAGCCAAACAGTAAAAGCGGCCAAATAGTGATACGTGGTCAAGCCACGTCCAAACTCTAAGCAGCCACTTTCTTCCACCACGTGCGCAGAGAATTATTGGCCAGAGACCATTGGTAGGGTTCGTGGGACGATTTGTTGGGCAGCGAGAGCAAGATCCGAGACAAGAGCAAGCAGACGAGAAAGGTTTGGATGGGTTTCATGACCATTGTGAAGGTCTTTTAATTGTGAAGAAGTTGTGGTGTGTAATAGATAGATTTAGTGACTTTTAGGGTTAGCTAAGTGTAGCGTGTGGTGGTTTAGGGTAGGCGAGTGTAGTGTGCAATGAAATGAAGTTAGTAGTAGGTTCAAAGCGTTCGTTAGCAAGTTCCGGCGGAGTAGTAGAAACGGGCACGTTTAGGTGGGCGGGAAGAGGCACGGCAGGAGGTGAAAAAAAATGCCCGAAAAGGTGGAAAAAAAACGAACAAGTGAGTCGGAAGACGCCGGAACAGGAACCACCATCTCACGGAGATAAACTAATTCGGAAAGGAAAAACCCACAAATTTCCGCTAGTTCCCAGAATTTGGCCCCATTCGCTTGGCCCGTTTCTTGAAAACAAACGTAGACTCACCGAGAAATTGCGTTTAACAAAAAAGGAGGAAACCGACCATCACAATGAATATTTTTAAAGCTTTCATGTGAAGTTTCACATGACTTTCAAAGATTTGGTCTGGTGAAATTGTTCCTGTTTCGGTGATGTTTTAAACACATGTCTCAACATAAGGAGTGAAGTGGACAACTAGACACCAGACGCAGTACAATTGGACAACTAGGCATCAGACACAGAACTGCCAAAGTAAAGGAATTAATTGGACTGAGCACAGTGCATTATAGACTAATAGACTAATAGACTAATAGAGTACACTTTAGAGTAGACTAGAGAAGAATACTGGGTGTGGTGATGCGGACTAGATAGAGTGAACCGGGTAATTCAAATGAGTGGAGTAAACTAGGTATAGACTTTATAAGGTATTTGAAATTAGGAGTCAGCGGAGGAGACTAGATTGACCCGAAAGACCGGCACTAGGTGGACTGAGTAGAAGTAGACCAAGTAGAAGTGGACCAAGTAGGCTGGTTGACTAAGTGGATTGGGTTGGCTAGGTAGACCAAGTTTTCTAGACTATGTACATTAGAATCTACGAAAAGGCTGGAAGGAGTAGGCCAAGTGCCTAGACCTCGTAGGCTGATTTGGTTGGGTCGACTAGGAACTCAAAATGGACTGCACTAAGTACGGTAAAGTGCTTAGTTTTGGCAGACAACTAGACTGGCTGGGCTGACTCGACTGGCTGGGCTGACTGGATTGGCTGGGCTGACTAGACTGGCTGGGCAGACTAGACTGGCTGGGCAGACTGAAGTGATGGAGTGTCAGACTCCCAGATCAGGTAGAATGGACAAGTGAACTGACTCGGTGGAGTCACTAGATTAATACAAACACTCGTCTATATGATGGGAAATATAGACCGTGTGGAAGGTATTTGGGCAGTAAACATGTGTAGAAAAAACATCTTTTGGTCTCATGTCCACCTTTAAAATAAGGTATATATCCCCAGTCACTTTCAAAACCACAAGGGCTTCTTTGGTAAAAATAATATCACTAACATACAGCAAGGACCTTATTACTTGACACTCCCGGACAAGATACAGGAAGACATCTGTATTGACCAGGGAGATAGTACACACCAGGGAGATAGTACAGACCAGGGAGATAGTACAGACACTCGTAGATGTGTTCAGTAAGCAGAAAAATGGTTGTAGTATCAGGTCGTAAAGGCAACTACGAATGCAGAGCCAAGCCAAATAGAAAGCCAACCAACTGACGGAGTCCATGCATCCATCTGCTCCTTGTACTCTGTATCAATCCATGAATACTAGAGTCGTCTGAAGGAACTTAGTAACACATTCAGTGTAGGTAGCACATTCAGTAGTGTAGGAACTTAGTAACACATTCAGTGTAGGTAGCACATTCAGTAGTGTAGGAACTTAGTAACACACTCAGTAGTGTAGGAACTTAGTAACACATTCAATAGTGTAGGAATAAATAGGAATAAGTAGGAATGTGGGAATAAATAGGAATGTAGGAATAAATAGGAATAAGAAGGAATGTAGGACTAAGGTAGGCGTAGTGAAAACACTAAATCAGGAGTAAACATTTGCAGAGGGGTGGGGGACCACGAAAGGTTTGCAGGGAAAAAAAGGGAAGAGTTGGGAAAATAAAAGTTGTCGTCGAGTCTCGGCTAACAAATCCACCCACAATGCATTAAAGTTTAAGGACTCGTCGTGCCTCGGGAATGTCGAGTAAAAGCTCAACAGGTCCACAATAAACTAGGCACATTATAGAAAATAAAGGAGGCATTATGCTAGGCACATCATAGACAATAAAGGAGGCATTATGCTAGGCACATCATAGACAATAAAGAGGGCAGAGGGCCGAAAGCATTAAGGTAGACTCACTAAGGATAGACTGAAGGTGGTGTATGAGGTAGAGGTGGAGAAGGGATAAGTGGTTAAAGGTGGAAAAGGTGCGGTAGTCAGCTGTAAGTACATGTGGTAGCGTTAGCTAAAATCATGTGGTTTTTGGTAAAGGTGTGGTTGATAAAGGTGTGGTTGGTAAAGGTGTGGTTGGTAAAGTGTGGTTGGTAAAGGTGTGGTTGGTAAAGGTGTGTTTTTTTAGTGGCATTTGGCACAGATATGGTCCATAACCGGGGATACAGTAGAGGACGTAAACAAAAAGCATGAAAGAATTGCCTTTTCAGGTTCAGAGAAAGTTTATACTCTTTTTTTTTTCTTCAAAAAAGCTCATCAGAAGAGCTCACAGCCTCGCCTCAAGTGCCAAACCAACACTAAGTCAGATACTATGCGTAGAGCATTGAACCCGAGTATATATTTGGTCTGGGTTCAGTGTAGACTCGGTCCATATTTTTTTGGTCTGATATTCAACTCATCAAGTTAAAAGTGTGGACCCAAGTTGACTTTTTGTACCAGCCAGAAAGTGTGCTATTGTTTAAATGTGATCTGGCTTTAACAATAAGCAAAAAAACCCAGGGAGCGGAGGCCACTTTACGTGACACTGGAAGTGCATGGACCTTTAAATAAGGAGGTTTTCTTGTTCGTTTTAGTGGGCATTTTTGGTCTTTGGATCGGAAGGCATGCTGGGTATAGCCCTCTTCGGACACTACTGCATCCATATAATGAGGGTTTTTCATATTGGCCACAAGCCGAGGAGCAGAAAACAGGGGACGGAAACAAGCAGTGAAAAGAAGAGTGGTGGAAGGAAAAATCATGGGGCTAATTATTTAGCAAACCGTGCCTCGGCCGTTTCCATGCTCGTCTCGAAACGGCAAGCTCCACCGCATGGCAAAAAGCACCCCGTGCATTAGACCAATGCGCCAACCAACCGCTTCCAGCCATACGCCCATTTCACATGGGTCCACGAATCCAAGGATTTGAATTTTGAATGGTATTTATTGGTGATTAAATTAGAATCTGAGTCATGAGGATGACTTTGGTCTGGCAGATTACCACTAGATCCACCACCAGATGCACCACTACCTCCAGTGACCAGACCAACCATTAGCCCCAGTGACCAGATCAACCATTAGCCCCAGTGACCAGATCAACCAATAGCTCCAGTGACCAGATCAACCATTAGCTCCAGTGACCAGATGCATACACAAAATACAGGTGAATACTTTTACGGACTATATGCATGATTCTATGATACTACATGCATTAATATCTAGACTCTATGATACTACATGCATTAATATCTAGACTCCATAGTACCGGCGCAAAGTCAGAAGGCTGAAAAAACACACGGGAGCTGGGAGTGCCAAAACAATGGCCATTGTGATGGAGGTGTTTCAAGGCCCAATTTGGAATGGCGTCTCCCAGCAAAGAGTCATTCAAGTGCAAGGTAAATATGTGGATACAAGAGCCCATAGAGGTCTAGAAGAGCCAGCCAATGCAAAGCCAATGGAAAAGCTTGAAAGACAAGGGAAAAAGGAAAAGCTTGAAAGACAAGGGAAAAAGGAAAAGCTTGAAAGACAAGGGGAAAAGGAAAAGCTTGAAAGACAAGGGGGCAATGGAAAAGCTTGAAAGACAAAGGCCAGGCAATAAAAAACCTGAAACGACAACAGCAAGAGAAGGTTTCAAATATACCGGCAGACGTTCGGAGGATACTTCAGTTTAGTTCAGTGCAGTGAATACCTGGGATAATTCACCTTAGAACAGAATTGGAGTCCTCGAGATCTCGACTATTTCTTAGTCGTGTGGTCAGTCACCACAATAGAAGACTCAACAAATAGACGCAACCAGATAGGCGAGAAATAGACTAGACAGACATTAGGCTTGACAGGAGGCAGAAGATCAACTAATCCGACTAGTGAGACACTCGACCGCACAGGAGGATGTGGCAGACTACCAGGCTGCTTAGAGTAGTTGGGAAGAGCCAGACTAGTCACAAGTTATACCATAGTCAGACTCGAAGACCAAGGACTATTCAGTCAATGTATAGCCAGAGTGAATGGGAGGCCTATAAGACAAGACAAGGAGGGGGAACATTAGAAACTCCCCTCAATGTCCGACTAGTCATATAAGCAGAATGGATGACCAGACCCAAGCCATTTACCACTAGCTGGATCGAAGACCGTAGAATCTCAGATTGTATCCCAGACAGTAGAATCTCAGATCGTATCCCAGACCGTAGAACCTAAGACCGTATCCCAGACAGTAGAACCTAAGACCGTATCCCAGACAGTAGAACCTCAGATTGTATCCCAGACCGTAGAACCTAAGACCGTAGGTTGATCAGATACAAGACTAAGTAGTAGCTGAAGACTAACGGTAGCAGAAGTCGTAGTAAACAGCAGTATGAATTAGTCCAAAGATTGTATAAGTTAGCCATCACAAACCAATCCGAGTCAAGCATCAGCTAGAGTCATTGCCACAGTCAGTCAAGAGTCTAGTCCAACAGTCCAACAGTCAAATAGTCAAATAGTCAAATAGTCAAATAGTCAAACAATCAAACAGTCAAATAGTCAAATAGTCAAACAGTCAAATAGTCAAACAGTCCAACAATCAAACAGTCCAACAGTCAAATACTCAAATGGTCAAATAGTCAAACAGTCAAATAGTCAAACAATCAAACAGTCAAACAGTCAAATAGTCCCAAAGTATCACAGTAAGTCTGTTCAGTAGAATTGGAAGACAAAAAATGTACAAAATAAAGGTGGCAGAAAAGCCAAAATTAGGCCATGGAAAATATCAAAACATCAGGAAACCAAAGAAACAAAGAAGCGTTGGAGCTAGATTATTTTAGGTTTGAACACCTCCCAAAAAAAAAAGCAACAAGAAAAAAACTTGAGGTTGACATTTGCATATAATCATGCGATCTCTCATCCTCGTCTTCGTCGGCCTCTCAACCTTATACCTAAACCACATTCTGTGCTACATTAACTACAGGCAGTTTTACCAGGTAGTAATAGAAAGGCGATTTCGAATTTGGAGTGTTCTAGTGGATGGAGCCTGGGAAGAGATGGGTGATGTTTGGGAATTTGTTTGGACCAGGAAGAAGGTCCAGTGGTCTAGACTGGTCTAAAATCAGCCATAGTGTATAAGCAGAAAGGCCAGAAGACCCGAGGAAAAGCCAGGAGTATAGTCCAAACGCCTCTAATCCTGTGTACAACAATAAGCCCAGTGGTATAAGCCGGTTTACTACTTTAGAAGAGGCAAACGGCCATGGAGAAGAAGGTGATGACAGTGGAAGATTTCTGCTTGATCTATCGTTCTATATGCCGTCTCCATGTACCATTGCACCCTACCACCCTGTTACCAGCTTTTAGACAATTCTGGACAGACCTAGACAATTCTGGACAATCCTAGACAATCCTAGACAATCCTAGACAATCCTAGACAATCCTAGACAATCCTAGACAATCCTAGACAATCCTAGACAATCCTAGACAATCCTAGACAATCCTAGACAATCCTAGACAATCCTAGACAATCCTAGACAATCCTAGACAATCCTAGACAATCCTAGACAATCCTAGACAATCCTAGACAATCCTAGACAATCCTAGACAATCCTAGACAATCCTAGACAATCCTAGACAATCCTAGACAATCCTAGACAATCCTAGACAATCCTAGACAATCCTAGACAATCCTAGACAATCCTAGACAATCCTAGACAATCCTAGACAATCCTAGACAATCCTAGACAATCCTAGACAATCCTAGACAATCCTAGACAATCCTAGACAATCCTAGACAATCCTAGACAATCCTAGACAATCCTAGACAATCCTAGACAATCCTAGACAATCCTAGACAATCCTAGACAATCCTAGACAATCCTAGACAATCCTAGACAATCCTAGACAATTCTAGACAATTCTGGACAATTCTAATACTATGAATACAACTACTACACGCTAATGTCGAAAGCACCTTTCAATGTCCAATTTTCTCTTCATGCGCAAGACGCATCACACGGCGATGTCAGCCGTGCACCAGCATGTGCGGGCGATCGTCAGGGCCAGACCCTCAATGCACCTCGGCTACTTCGTCGCCCACTAAAATTCTCTCCCTCGGAAAATTGCAGGACATTCTCAGATTTCCGGTCTCAGTGTCGAGCAAATTCTCAGTCTTAATCAAACCTCAGTCCTGAACAATTTCTCTTTTTCACTTTCTTTTTCACTTTCTTTTTCTCTCTCTGCTACTTGTTTATTTTAAGATTGGCACCTATTGACCTACTTATTGGCATGTCCATTGTCATGCCAGCCACGTGGATCGTAGGCCTGCCACTTCAGCACAATGTCGCTTATACTGCTACGTCCAGCATTGTGCTATTGTTCTGTATGTACACCGCTTAAACGGCGGTCTCCCTCATTGCCAAGACATTACTGACTCACTGACTGACTCCATTGGATGACTATACTATTTTATTGGATGACCATGCTATTTTATTGGATGACTATGCTATTCCATTGAATGACTATGCTATTCCATTGGATGACTATACTATTCCATTGGATGACTACATTACTCCATTGAATAACTACACTACTCCATGAACAACTACACTATTCCATTGGATGACTATGCTATTTTATTGGATGACTATGCTACTCCATTGAATAACTACACTACTCCACACGATCTTCATAAACCCCGGTTTAACAAACACTAGGATAGTCACCAACTACATCCTCCGGTGTGACTAAACCAAGCTTGGAACTGACTATACATACCCTGTGTCTGACTAAACACAAGTCTACCGACTTACTATTCCACCCAGACGAACTTACTACACACTAGTTATTCACTGACTATGCCTTTCCGGCCTGACTAAATCACTAACTGCATCCTCCGATCTGACTAAACACTGGTTACTTTCTTGGACTGGCCTGCTTAAATATGGACACGACTCCACTAGGTCGGCCATGTGAATCCAGTGAATAATATGGTTAACAGAATGACTTCTGAGAATGCCACATTCAATCCTTGTGTTGGAAGATCATTTTTCAATATTTGTTGATTGGTCCAAGGTCTAATTATTGGTACGTGATCTGACTATTTATGATGTGACTGTTTATGGTGTGACTGTTTGTGGTGTGACTGTTTATGGTGTGACTGTTTGTGGTGTGACTGTTTATGGTGACTGTTTGTGGTGTGACTGTTTATGGTGTGACTATTTATGATTTGACTGTTTATGGTGACTGTTTGTGGTGTGACTATTGGGGATGGATACTTGAATACTTCTCCGGTGTCTAGTACACACTAGTCTGACTAAATACTACACCAGTTTGTTAGTTTGGGCTTCTCACATCATGTGTGGATATCTGACTCTTGGTCTATGGTCTGACCAACTTATACCACTGACTAATGAGTCCACTATTCCGACTGTTTGATTACCAACCAATTCAACTACTGGTACACGGACTGACTAACTTAGACCACACTATTCCGACTGTTGAGTGTATACCCAAAATCCTATCTCGACTATACTCCTGATGTGTGAATAAATCATTAACTCCCATGTTTTTCATTCTGGTCTGACCATTCGACTTGTCTGGTGTCTGAATAAATTATTAACTCCCATGTTTTTCATTCTGGTCTGACCATTCGACTTGTCTGGTGTCTGAATACACATGACTAACTGACTATTGGTGTATTGACTAACTGGCAATTGACACTCACTATCTCTGGTACTTGACCAACTCAATACACCAGAGTCTACCATCTAGACCCTTTCGGACCACCTTACTATCTTGTCTGACTAACTTCCTATACCACTCCTTGCCCTTTCTAGACCACTCCATGTCTGACTAATTTCCTATACCACTCCTTGTCTGACTAACGTCCTATACCACTCCTTGTCTGACTAACTTCCTATACCACTCCATTTCTGACCACCTGACTACATTGATATTCTGTTTGTCTGTTCAACTGACTCACATGTTCAAGCTTATGCTATTGCACATGCACTCTACCTGGGTCTTTGAATGCATTTGACATGCCTGTGTTTCAGTCTACGAACCTGTGCGCTATCCGATATCTGATTGGCTATATTGCTATGTGGTCTGACCGTTGTCTATGTTGCTACTATCATCTGGGAGTACGATTGTTTGACTATACTACACATGTTTGGGTTGTGGGTGTACGCATACTTCCATCTGCCTATCGAATCTGGTGGCGGTCTGGGATGCGGAGGTAATGTCTGATTGACCATGTGATTTCACATTTATCTCTACTACAATTTCTACTACACCCCTAGCTCATCCTACAATGATTGATACTACCAGTACAGCTCCATCCACCATCCACCATCCATCCATACTGTTTCCTGCCTCCCAATAATATACCATAGCATTGTCCACGACCATGAATCCCGACTGCAATAGTACTTGCTGTTATTACCTTCATGAGAAGGACCTGTTAGCAATGAAGTTGACTGACTGGAAACGATGCCTGGGACGTCATTTGCTCTGACATTTCCGGAACTATTACAGCCCTTGCCATGTTCGTGTGTCCATAAAGACTTCCCAAATCTATTCAGAATGCTTGTATGTGCACTCCCAAAAGCCATATCCACTACCCAATCCTCCATTATCTATTCATCCACTCCACCATAATTAGCTATCCATTCAATGTTCTATCTACCAGATTTGGTCTTTCTGTCCAACGAATATGTCCTATCTGTCTACAAACACAGTATTTCTGTCTACAAACACAGTATTTTCTGTCTACAAACACAGTATTTTCTGTCTACGAATACTGTCCTTTCCGTCTACAAACACAGTATTTTCTGTCTACGAATACTGTCCTTTCCGTCTACAAACACAGTATTTCCTGTCTACAAACACAGTATTTTCTGTCTACAAATACTGTCCTTTCCGTCTACGAATACCGTCCTTTCTGTCTATTCAACTGCATGTCTAGTCTGTGTGTCAACTGTTTGTCCACTTTCTGCCCACTCAGCCACTTTGATTTCTTTCCAGTTAGCTCTAGTGTCTGGTCATAATAGAGACCTGACTGGAAGGACAACCAGAACATGGACTGGAAAAACTGGAGAACGGACCTGGATATGACTAGTACTTTGACTTGGCAGACCTAATAGCAGAATGGAACTTCAATAGAAATGGGCCAGGCCATTTTCAGTCCCTTTTGGTTGCAACTTCAAGGCCATTTTCTGTCCCTTTTGGTTGCAACTTCAAGCCCATTTTCTGTCCCTTTTGGTTGCAACTTCAAGCCCATTTTCAGTCCCTTTTGGTTATCAAATATGGGCAGTTCTTACTGCTCCTACTAAAAGACTCCCCTGAACAACATCTTACTGTTTTACCGTCTAGGGTACTGGTCTTGCAATCAATCCACTCATTGAAAAAGAGATACTACACTCGACTATACCCACCACAGTTATTTGAAAGCAAAATGGACTTTTACACGACTTTGGATAACAGTATAGTATGAGACATGCGTATAGACGTCTGGCAAGCTCACGTCCAAGTCTCAGTCCATAATAACTCTATCTGGTAGCATATTGTGCCAGAAAGTGACGAAACAGACAACTAGACTATCAGTAGTCGTTTTCATTGATGAGTACTGCTAGTCTGGATATCTATGGAACTCTCCGAAAGTAGAGCCGTTACAGCTCAAAAATGCAGGTTCAAAAACGCAGGCTCAAAAACGAAGGTTCAAAAACGCAGGCTCAAAAACGCAGGCTCAAAAACGCAGGCTCAAAAACCCAGGTTCAAAAATGCAGAGTCCAGGCCTGAATGCAAAAGTCTGGATGTAAGACCGTGAAAGTTTCTGTCCATAAAGATTCCAGACCGCAAGACGTCTTAATGCGAGTCTGAGATTTGGTCAAACTCGAGGAAAAGCAGTTCTCGGAGGTTGAAAACGGTGAAAATGAAGACAGAAGGAGAACATTTTAAACGCATAAAAACACAATGTGCCGTCAACTCATGACAGGTACTCTTGAGATGATACGAATAATGGGCAGGTGGCAGTTGTTCATGGTGGGGCAATACGATCCATTGATTTGAAGGTATTTCATTCCTACTACATCGTCCACTATGATATGTGCTACAAGACTGATACTACTGAGGAGTATTACTGGGAAGTAGGACCACTAAAACTGCTGGAATACAAACTGCTGGACTATAAACTGCTGGACTATAAAGTGCTGGACTATAAACTGCTGGAATACAAACTGCTGGACTAAACTGCTGGAATACAAAGTGCTGGACTAAACTGCTGGACTACTATGATACTATAGAAACGATTATGGACTACTACGGAGATAATGAATACTATTAACCCTATAGTGGATGATCTAAGTATGTCTCTGGTGTTTTCTTCCAGTACAGCTTACAACCACAGTTTGCCGGATTGTCTAAAAATGAAGTCACTATGGTATAGTTGCTGGTTCAGTGAACATCGGAATCCAATAGTCGGACTCTTTAGTTGACTTGGCTTTAGTTGACTTGGCCACAGACATGGTTTGCTGAGTATGAAGAGTGGCTTGTATATATGTATAGCAGCCTGGACAATAGTTAGAACGAGCTAGTTCAGTATGGTAGAATTGAAGTATGATATGATGGTATGGTGTGGCAGTATAGTATAGTATAGTATAGTATACTCCAGTAGACTATAGCATCATTTTGAGTTCTTATGGCATTCTAATGCCTAGTCTGGTAATGTTGTGTGTTGTAGTTTTTGACCGGTGACCACATAATAGTGGTAATTTTGCTGGTGTTAGTAGAATTTATAGGCACAAAATAGTAGGCTCATAAGACTTCCGGAACTCCCTGTATCGTGTGGAACTATGGCACAGTATCCAGTAAATGTTCGTGTATAGTACCAGAAAGAATACAGGAACACACATCTCAACTTAAAAAAATTTCACATGAACAGTCTGTGGTCGCTAAACAGCCAACAACATGATAAACATGATATGTGCATATAGCGGAGTCAATAGGAGGGCATACGCATTGAACATCCTAATTAGCTACACATGCGCATTGAGCAGCTAATTCGACCACACCATGGGGACAATGGGCCACCTAGGCAAAGTATCGGAAGGGAGAATCATGTATCCGGGATGTATACTGAGACAAAAAGTATAATTAACACGTTTCACCGGAAAGGGGTTGTGTTTGGGCATAGTTGGTGCAAAAATGGGTGAACACGGGTGAAAATGGCGTAAAAACGGGTGAAAATGGGTGAACACGGGTGAAAATGGCGTAAAAACGAGTGAAAATGGCGTAAAACGGAATCTGAACAATTAAATGAGCAAATATCAAATGTTTGAAAACACTTCCCTAGAAATACAAACACTCATCTCACTCATTTCCCATAATCATTCACTATAATGTATAATGCTTTGGTATTGTTAGGAACCCGTAAGATAGATTATGCAGAAAAGGAAATCGCATTCGTAACAAGGTATAGTGTAAGGTTTCCAGTATTGTGCTATTGGTGGAAACCCAAAGCTAGAGTTACAGTGTGTTTAAAACTATTCAGGGTAGCGTGCCAAAATGTTTCAAACCACATTAGGAAACTTCAACTTGCCAATAATTCAAAAAGTTACTGTTTGTAATATTCAATAGGGACTTCATATAAACAGTTGATTTCGAATCTTTGATGCTTAGCATTTTTTAAGTCATAAGTACGAACCTTTTGATTCATTGAAAACTTTTGAATCATTGGAAACTTTTGAATAATTGGAAACTTTTGAATCATTGAAAACTTTTGAATCATTGGAAACTTTTGATTCTTTGAAAACTTTTGATTCATTGAAAACTTTTGAATCACTGAAAACTTTTGAATCATTGAAAACTTTTGAATCATTGGAAACTTTTGATTCATTGGAAAGTTTTGAATCATTGGAAACTTTTGAATCATTAAAAACTTTTGAATCACTGAAAACTTTTGATTCATTGGAAACTTTTGAATCACTGAAAACTTTTGAATCATTGGAAACTTTTGATTCATTGAAAACTTTTGAATCATTGGTGGTTGAATTTTGCACGTGCAGTTTCAAACATTTTGCCACGCGGATTAGAGTAGTTTTGGAAAACACTGTACCTTGTTTTAGGTTGTAGTAGGTTTATCAGAAGGTCCTTTCAATAACCAGTACAGTTCAGTGTAATGTACTGCTGTTCATTATGCCTAAAGTTCATAGTCTCATCAAGGTATGGAAATATTTGAGCTATTAAACGAGAGCTGTTTCTGGCGGTCTGGTTGTTTCTGGTGATCTAGCTGTTTCTGGTGATCTAGCTGTTTCTGGCGGTCTGATTGTTTCTGGTGATCTAGCTGTTTCCGGCTGTCTGGCTGTTTTTTGTGATCTAGCTGTTTCTGGCGGTCTGGTTGTTTCTGGTGATCTAGCTGTTTCCGGCTGTCTGGCTGTTTTTTGTGATCTAGCTGTTTCTGGCGGTCTAGCTGTTTCCGGCAGTCTGGCTGTTTCTGGTGGTCTAGTTGTTTCTGGCGGTCTGGGAGTAGAACACATCTTGATATGTTACACACAATATTCTGATGAGTTAACCAACACTAGGATCTGTAAGAACTCAACAGTCTCGTCAGTCTGTTAGTCTATACATTGACCGTGTTCCTTAGGTCGTAAAGTTTGTCATGGTATGTATTAAACCTGGAATAGCCGGGGAACTCCCTAATTGATCTATGGGGGGAAACCCTCACTCTTATATACACTGGTAGTATGAAAGCCTGCATATACACTGGTAGTATGCAAGCCTGCATATACACTTATCTTGAGTCCATAATGTTCATGCATTGACCATGAAGCTGGAAGGTTCTGCAGGTAGAGGTTCTAGAGTGGAGGCTCTGGAGTATACTCCATGGCTATTCAAAAACCAGATGACCTGTAAATGGGTACGAAGGGAGCTGAATATGCACAGATCATTATCCTGCATATTACTCACTGTGTTCCCGTTAATTACTGTAACTACACTTTAAGTATAGCCTTTGTTCCTGTTTGCATACTACCCTACATACTACCCTACATTTTACTGTATATACTATATACTACTCTACATACTACTCTACATACTACTGCATATACTACATACTACTGCACGTACTACTGCACGTACTACATACTACTACTACTCAATTTTGGTGTGCTCTACTTACTCCCATATTCATAGACCTCAGTCAGGAACCCACACCTTGATTATTTCCAGATACGGATTGTAGAAATGCTCATTTTCCACTCTTGATTCTTCACGTTCTACAATTCACTATTATTCCGCATCTGGCTCTACATGTGTTCACCTGGTACTATACCGTACTCCACACACCAACAATGAACAATCTGGAATCTCAAATATCCATTATGTCCCATTGATGTGCCACACATTCATTGAGGAACCACAATATTCCTCGATATTCCGTGTCCCACATTCCACATTATTAACGACACCACGTTCACAATAATGATACTAAAAGTAAACAACCAATGCTCCAGTGCATCTCCTGTAGTTCAGGGTATGAAATGTTCAGATTCCACTAGTTCTGAATCTGAATATGGTGTTTTCAATTTTCTGTATTTCTGTATTAGGATGCTCGATTCCAGTGGTTCATTTTTCAGTGTATCAGATTCCAGTGTGAGTTCGGAAAGTGGTTTGCCAATCTTGTCTTGTATATGCCTGTGCTTCCATTATTAAGCACGTTGTGTATTGACCAGGCACATTCAACGATTGAATGGAAAAAATTGATTTCACTTTGGTCTGTTTTTCGTGTACTTTCGGTGCCCTAAAGTAAGAGTTATGAGCCCCGTTCAACCCGTTACAAGCCCCGTTCAAGCAATAATATGCCCTCTCCTAGAAAATTCACCTTTTGACCAGCTTGAACGGTAACGGTACCATTGTTGACTACGCTGGTGAATGCGGATCCGTTCATTGGACGTATAAAATGCAGGTATGATTGTTCCAGATGCAGTCCTTCGGGACTATGCAGCCGGCCATTGTTTTTTGATCCATGCAGCTGCGCTCGCCTATTGTTCAACGAACGTTGCTGCGTGCCATTGTCTTGAGGCGTTTGTTCCTCCCATTGTTGGCTCCACGCCATGTTCTAAAGCCTGGCCCTGTGTAATGCCATAGTCTCAGACACAAAACACACCCACATATACAGACATTCACTTTGCTCCGACATCTGAGCCACCGACACCTTCTGATCACTGACTCATTGATATCTTCTGGCAACCCAACTGTCTTTTGACTCTCTGGCATGTGACTCTTCTCATCTTCTGACTCTGACGCTAACTCTGAGCTGACTCCGACGCTGACCCCAACTTCTTCTAGACATCCGTTCTTCTCTAGATATCCGTGACACAGCCCTTGGAGGCGTCGTTGACCAACTTGTAGAACTTGAACAATGTTCCTCTCTTGTACCTTGGCTCTGGGGCAACCCATTTCTTCCTTCTTTCAGCCATGGTCTCCTCATCCACCAACAAATCGATCTTGTTATTTTCCGTGTCAATGACAATCTCGTCTCCGTCGTTGACCAAGGCAATTGGGCCTCCCACGGCAGCCTCTGGCACCACGTGGCCAATCAAGAATCCGTGAGATCCTCCAGAGAAACGACCATCGGTGATCATGGCCACGTCCTGGCCCAATCCGTATCCCATCAAGGCGGACGATGGCTTCAACATCTCTGGCATACCTGGGCCTCCCTTTGGTCCCTCGTATCTGATGATACACACGGTCTTCTCACCCTTCTTGATCTCTCCGGCTTCCAAAGCGGTGATGAATGCATCTTCACGGTCAAACACCCGAGCCTTACCTTTGAAGTAAGTTCCCTCCTTTCCGGTGATCTTGGCCACACACGATCCTGGGGCCAAAGATCCCTTCAAGATTTGCAAATGTCCATTGGGCTTCAATGGGTTGCTGATGGGTCTGACGATATCTTGACCTTCTGGCAAGCCTGGAAGCTTGCTCAAGTTCTCCTTGATCGTCTTACCGGTGACGGTGTATTGGTCTCCGTCAATCATGCCCTCTGCAAGCAACATCTTCATGACAGCTGGTGTTCCACCGGCATACTGCAAGTCGGCCATCACATACTTACCAGAAGGCTTGAAGTCGGCCAAAAGAGGCGTGTTGTCAGAAATTCTTTGGAAATCGTCCACGGTGATTTCAATGCCGACGGAAGATGCAATGGCAATGATGTGCAATACAGCATTGGTTGATCCTCCGGTAGCAATAATGTAGGTGATGGCGTTTTCAAATGACTTCTTGGTCATGATCTCCTTGGGCTTCAAGTCCAACTTCAATAAGTTCTTGATGGCCTCTCCCACAGACGCACACTCGGCAGCCTTTTCCTTGGACACGGCCGGAGCAGACGAAGAGTAAGGCAAAGTCATTCCCATCACCTCTGCGGCTGAAGCCATGGTGTTGGCAGTGTACATACCACCACAAGCACCAGGACCAGGACAAGCGTTTCTGACCACGTCCAAACGCTGTTCATCGGAGATCTTCTTGGATAAGAATTGTCCGTAAGACTGGAACGCATTGATAAGGTCGATTTTCTCAGGGATCTCTGCGGAAGTTCCACAAGTAGGGGATCCAGGAAGAATGGTACCTCCGTACACCATGAGCGAAGGTCTGTTGTGTCTCCCCATGGCCATAAGAACACCGGGCATGTTCTTGTCACAGGAAGGAATGGCCACGGAACCATCGTACATCTGGGCCATGATCATGGTCTCGAACGAGTCGGCAATAATTTCTCTCGATTGCAACGAGTACTTCATTCCCTCAGTTCCGTTGGTGATACCATCAGAAACACCAATGGAGTTGAATTGCATACCCTTCAATCCGGCCTTGTTCACGGATTCCGTACAGGCATTGTTCAAATCCATCAAGTGGATGTTGCAAGGGTTTCCGGTCCACCACACGGATCCAACACCAACCTGAGCCTTGGAAAAGTCCTCATCGGTAAATCCCGTAGCGTAGAGCATGGCCTGCGATGCTCCCTGGGACATGTCTTGGGTGACAATGGAGGAGTATTTGTTCAAGTTCTTCTGAAGCGAACATGCCGTGCTTGAAAAAGCCCGGGCCCCGTATTTGGTCAACTTCATTGTGCTTTGAGGGGAATAGGGTTTTTTTCGGCCGTGTTGCGCCGGCTTTCTCTTTATCTTTTTTCACCTCGCGCGTCAGGTGACTCATTTTGTTGTCAGGCCAATCACAGCCTGCTCATTAATATACCTGCGAAAAGAACCCCTCCTCCATGAATGCACGGATGCATATGGGGTCTGGCTGATGCGAAAGATAAGCTTTGCATTGTATCCGGGTTAACTGCACAGCGCCAGGTCACGTGCCCGCGATACCCCTAAATAATAATGCTGTAAATCATCCCTGAATTAATGTTGGAAATGCCCGCTCAAATAATTCGGCTGTAGGCCGTATTTAAATATTTTAGCGGTAGATCCACACTTGAATATTTTGGCTGTAAATTCCCCCTCAAAAATAGTTGGCTGATTTCCCTAACCCCCCTAAAAATTTTGGCTGTAAATTCATTGACACTGACCTGTGACTCAAATTTAAGTTCTCTTCACTGTTTAATTGTTGGGATAATCAATACCCAAAACTAACTTTTTGTTTCATTGTTTCAGTGTTTAAGGCCCCTGTTGCGGCCATTAGAGTGTGTGCACGTGACAGAGTCTTAATTTTTAGGTTGACTCGAAATTAGAAAGGGATGCGGCCTTTTTATAGACCGCATTTCGGAGTTAATTGTGAAAGTCGCAACCTCCATACGTACGACTTTGCGCTCTTGTGTCATTGCTTCATTGCAGAACGACATGCATATGCAATGATGGGCAGGCTGATGCAAACTGATGCATTGCCTTGCATGCCTGGGTATAAAAGGACGCCTTCCCCCTGCTATACCAAGGACGTATTTTTTGCGAAATGCCCATTAAGCTTTTTGTGCTTGGCACATGCGCTCACTTTTCTGTCATTGTACGGCTGGTTTTAGAACGGCTGCAAATCCTCGTACCCGACACAAGATCTACGAGTTCCGCTTCTTTCCAGAATTGATGTGACTGCCCTCTCGGGTGTTCTTGGAAGTTAATGCTTGACTACGAGATTTGTTGTGGCTGCAAAAAAGCTGCAAATGCCGCACGGGAAAGGTGGAAGTGTACGGGTTTCAGTAGGCCACATCAGAATCGCGGTGCAAACGGCTGAACACTCTTCACTCCATCTCACATCATGAAATCCAAAGTGCTCTTCATCGGCGACCTCAACGAGAACCTTCCTGAATACAAGGCGTTTGTCCAGAAGTACGAGTGCATCAAGTACACCTTGCCTTCCACCAAAGAAGAGGTGGTGCACGACCTCCAAACGAAGTACCATGACGTGGACGCCATTTATGGTGCATGGTTGGGTTTTGTGTTGGTTGGCGGATTCCGAGACGAACTCGTGGCTAGTGCAGGCGAAAAGCTCAAGATTGTGGCCATTTGTTCAGTGGGTCATGACTCTTATGATGGCGAAGCCATGGCCAAGCGTGGAATTGCTTTGACCAATGTGCCATCCACAGGCGCTGCAGGCCCAGTTGCCGATTTGGTGCTTTTCAACACTTTGGCTGCATTCCGGAACTTTGGTATTTCCATTGGTAACATGACACTCTCCAAAAATCATACTGTGAATATCCGGGCTGAATTGCAGGAAGCTCCATTTGACCCGGTCCAAGGAAAAGCCATTTTGGACCAGAATCCTCCTCGAAGCTACTCCTTTGGCGAAGTAGTTGCAGGCAGAGGGTGTCTCAACCCCAGTGGGCACAATGTGGTAATTGTAGGGTTCGGCAACATTGGCCGCACAATTGGTGCCCGGTTGAGTGCCATTGGTATGAACATCCACTATGTCAAACGTACGCCCTTGAGTGCTGAAGAAGACCAAGAGTTGGGCTACAATGCCACGTGCCACTCCAACATTGCAGAAACGTGTGCTTTTGCTGACTTGGTGGTGGTGTCGTGTCCCTTGACCAACGAAACGCGCCACCTCATCGATGCCGAGCTCATTAACAAGTTCCACAAGCCCATCCGGATCATCAATATCGGCAGAGGGCCAATCATTGACGAGCAGGCATTGGTGGATGGCTTGAATGCAGGCAAAGTGATGTTTGCAGGATTGGATGTGTTTGAGCAGGAGCCCAAGATCCACGAGGGATTGTTCAATCGCCAGGACGTGATCTTGACTCCTCACATTGGCGCATCGACGGTGGAAAACTTTGACTACACTGCAGTCAGGGCTATGGAGAACATCGAGGCCGTGTTGCTGGGTGCAGAACCTTTCACCCGGGTGAACTAGGCCTGTCCAGGTGTTCTGCTCGAAATGGTTGTCGGCCAAGGTGTGGAAAGCATACAATGGTATGAAAACGAGGTGGTATACAAGTGTTTTCAAAAAGGTTATCAAAAGGTGTATGAAAAAGGTGTCATCAAAAGAGCTTTCAAAGAAGGTGCCGGGAAAATAACAGCATGTTTCAGGCAGGAATGATTGGGCAGGATGTAACGGTGTCGAACGTCATATTGAATTGGCCAACTGAACTGGTGATATTCACGGTGTAACGGTCAATGCCAAAGGCCAGTGACCAGTGAATAACACCAGGGAAAAACTGAAGGTTACTAGTGAAGTACTGGTGAAAGGTCCTAGTGAAATACTAGTGAAATACTAGTGAAGAATTTGGCGAAAGTGAGCAGTGAAAGGTGTTAGTATGCAGTGAATTTGGCAGTGAATGTGACTGTGAATTTGACTGTGACTTCACTATTGACTGTGCCGGACTTCGGTATTGGACATGAATTAGTGGTTGTGGAGCTGTGGAGCTGTGAAGCTGTGATTCCAATAGTGGTTACTAACTGTGACTTTCAACATGGTTATTTCAAGTTGTTTTTCCAGTGATAAGGGAAGTGTCCATTCACTACTAACTGACAGTGACCAATGAAAAGCGACGATACAGAGACCCATTCGTGATCATTGACCATGACTACCTCAGTTACCAGTGACTGCTAACTACTTGCCGAAAAGTCCCAGTCCAGAACCAGTCCAGTGACCATAACCATTGACTAATCTCAATTACCAGTGCCAGTGACCATAACAGTCACCAGTATACTGACTGACTTGACTCTGACTTGACTCTGACTTGACTCTGACTAGACTCTGACTTGACTCTGACCTGACTCTGACTTGACTTTGACTTGACTTTGACTTGACTTGACTTTGAATTGACTCTGACTTGACTTTGACTTGACTCTGACTTGGCTACTGTCTTTCCAATGCTTCCCAATTCTTCCCAATGCAAGTGTTTCATTATTGTTGACCACTGGCAGTCACTGAGCTCACCACTAGGCCTACTTCTCCAGCTCCAAATCACCACACCCAACACAATTTTCCGGGACATTCCACCTCTCCAGTCCCCAGTATATAGACATAACCAGAGCAGACACAATCCACTCGTAGCAGGAGTGGCCGTAGGAGTGGAAGTGGCAGGCCCCCTGGTGTACGGATGTCGCGCGGGCCGGAGCAAGGTGAAGTTCGCTCTCCTCTCGCACCCCATTTTCCCGTCACCGTCATGGCTTCCCTATACAAAGGCGTGTACTCAGCCATCTACGACTACGATGCCTCCACGCCCGAGGAGCTCTCCGTAGCCGCCGGCGACTTGCTCTACATCTTGGAAATCTCGAACGTGGACGACTGGTGGACCGTCAAAAAACGGGCTTTACCTGTAGCCGGCCAAGACGTCGACGAGCCCGTGGGCTTGGTGCCGGCAAATTACATCGAACAGGCTCCCGTGGTGGCCACGTGTACGACTCTCTATGACTATGACAAGCAAACGGAGGAGGAGCTCTCGTTTAAGGAGGGGGAGAGATTTGATATTTATGATACGGCTGATCCTGATTGGCTCTTGGCTGGCAATGGCACGGCGTACGGGTTTTTGCCGTCGAACTATGTGAACTTATCCCTGACCCAAAGCCAGGGACAGACTTCGGGGCAAGAACTGGCCCAAAGTCTGAATCAGGTTCCGGCCGGGGCTCGTAACCAGGCACAGATCTTGGATCAGGGACTGGGAAAAACACAGATCCAGGGACAATTTGGCCTGGATTCTTTGGATGTGCCTGCTTCAGGAAGCGGGGCAACTCATAACCAGTTCAGGGCTGGTTCTACACATGAACGGGGAACGGAACGTGGTGGAGCAACAGAACGGAGTGATCTCTATGATTTGAATGGAGACAGAATGGACGCCAGCCATGGGAATGGAAATTCCGCGGTGGAAAGTGAAGATGAAGCACCTCCACCAATGCCCACGCGGCCGGGCTCCAAACCAGGCTCCATGGCTGGGCCTTCTCAGGACTCCAAACCAACACTGCTGAAATTCGGGTCGGAGCAAGAAGAGGATCTCGGTTCCTCCTCAATGGGAGCTGGTGCTGGTGAAAATTCCTCTCCACAGCATGGTTTTGATGGGGAGTATTTCCGGTGGTATATTGACGAGGTGGATGGACGCAAGAAGAGACCTGTGGTTTTGGCCATTGGAAATGGGCTCATCATTCTCAAGCCCAACTCTTCCAACCCCAAGAAACTCTCGTTGAAGTCCGCCTCGTCGCTCGATAATAACTGGCGCATCCGTGACTTGGTCAACTATAACCAGGAGAAAAAACACGTTTTTTTCGACTTCAAGAACCCCCAGGCATCCATTGAGTTGCATGGAGGCACCAAAGACGTGGCCGAGGCCATTATTGCCGTTTTAGGCGACTTGAAGGGTGCAGAGGAAGCACGTGGCTTGAAAGAAGTGGCCAGAGCTGCCCTGACCAAAACCTCCGAGTCCAACAAACGTGTGGGAGTGTTGCTTTTCGATTTCAAGGCCCAGTCCAACGATGAGTTGCTGTGCAAAGAAGGTGATGAAGTGTACATTGTGGACCTGAAGAAATCCAAGGAATGGTGGCTCTGTGAACGGGTTTCCGATGGCCGGCAGGGTGTGATTCCTTCCACGTACATCGAGATCATTGCCACCACCAATTTGGACAAGTTGACGGACGGCGTTCAGCGCAGAAAGTCCAAAAAAGCGTCGCCTCTGAAGGGAAGAGTGGTTGAAAGTGCCAAAACACCCAAATACCGGGATAGAGACGACCGGGACCGTATCCGGGAGTCGGACCGCAAAAAACGGGTCGAGCCCTCGTCCAAAGGCGAGCTGAATATGCCCAATTTCCACCGCATTCGTACATGGATCGACAGTTCCGGATCGTTCAAGGTAGAGGCCGAGTTCTTAGGCTTCAAAGAGGGCAAGGTGCATTTGCACAAGACCAATGGAGTCAAGATCGCCGTGCAGGCCACCAAACTCTCCATAGAGGACTTGGAGTACGTGGAGAAGGTTGCCGATGTGCTGCTCGACAAGTACAAGGAGGAGTTGGCCAAGCAGCTGGCTAAGAGGGAGCGGGCCCGGGCTGCCAAGAGCCCCACCAAATCCGCCACGGCTGTTATCAACGACGTGGCTCCACCAAAACCGGACCGTGCCAAAGCCACTCCCATTCCGCAATCCGAGCCCGACTACGACTGGTTCGATTTCTTCCTTTCTTGTGGCGTGGACATTGGAAACTGCCAGCGCTACTCGGTCAACTTCAGCAAGGAGCAGATGGACGAAACCATTTTGGAGGACATCACTCCTTCTCTTTTAAGGTCTTTGGGCTTGAGAGAGGGCGATATCTTGCGTGTGATGAAGCATTTGGACCACAAGTTCCACCGGGAAAAATCCGTGCCTTCTGAAACACCCACGGGGGGTCTTTTTACGGAGCCCACGGGTGCTTTGAAGAACAACAGCACCACGGAATTGTCCAAGGTGACAGCCAACGCGTTGCCGGTTCCAGCCAAGGAAGCACCCAAAAACGAAGACGATGCTTGGGCCATCAAGCCTGCACTGAGAAGCAACGAGGCACCTAAGCCCCAATTCACTGGTTCTTTGCAGGACCTTGTGGATATCCAGCCTTTGGACGGAAAATCCCAAAGTGTGGTGACTGCTCCTGCTGCTGCACCTTTGACACCCGTGAAGACCCAAAGCTCGGCTCCTCAGCAGCAATTGTCCATGAGTCAGCTGAAGGAGAAAGAATTGCCGGAGATCAAGCCTGCTCCCACGGGCTTGACTGCTACCAGAACCGGTGGCTTGGTTCCTGTACCCACAGGAGGCTTGATTCCTGTACAGCCCACTGGATTCATTCCTATTCCGGCACAACCCACGGGATTCATTCCTATTCAGGCCACATCCGGGCTCATGCCCCAACCCACGTTTGGCATCGTGCAGCTTCAACCAGGCATCACCACGTTTCCAATGCCGCAAACCACTTTTAACCAGCCCCAATTGAACCCAACGGGGCAGACGTCGTTCAATACAGGCCAGACTTCGTTCAACCAGGCATCATCGTTCAACCAGCCGCAGACTTCCTTCACTCTGCAGCCCACTGCATCTTATGTTCCTTTGCAGCCCACTGCATCATTTGTCCCTCTCCAGCCAGGAACAACGGCAACCATGCCTCAAACCTCTTTTGGACAGACTGGACAAATGACTGGACAATTTGGACAGACGGTACAGGCGGGACAGATGACTGGACAAAGAACTGGCGGACAGAGTACTGATATCTTTGGAAATATGACAGGCCAGGCAGGACAGATTGGACAGGCGGGTTTGACTGGACAAAGAACTGGAGGAATGGCCAATGCTTTTGTTCCTCAATCCTCGTTCGGAAAGCAGATCACAGGTGGTTTCATGGCTTCAAACCAAACCGGCGGAGCCCAACCCTATCAGACCACTTTTGGACAACCCCAGAATGGAATGTCCTTCGGCCAGAATCCTCAGACGTCTTTTGGCCAGGTGACTGGAGGTTTTGGCCAGGTGACTGGAGGTTTTGGCCAAACCGGGGCCCAGAACTTCAATTCTGGAGTGATGCCTCAGACGTCGTTCGGTGCTCAAGCTACAGGCGGATACGCCAATCCAGCGCAGTTCAACCAGGACATGAACCAGATGAACAACATGTTCCAGAACACATCCATCCAGTCTCCCATGGGACAAGCTTCTTTCGGTCAAGCTCCTATGGGCCAGACCTCTTTTGGGCAACCTCCTATTGGACAGGCTTCCTTTGGGCAACAGCAATTTGAAGGATTTGGCAACCAGCCATTGGTTTCCCAACCTACGGGTCTAGGCTTTGGAAATGGCCCTGCCTTGCAAAACCAGCCAACGGGTAAAAGAGCAAATTTGCAGGCTGCAACTGCAGACAATCCTTTCGGATTCTGATTCCTTCATTATTACTATTTCCCATTCCCCATTTCCAGCTGTCATTTCCATTTATCACTTTCCACTAACCATCTCCCATTTCCCATTTCCCCTTCACCATGTACTGTTGTCTGATGTCTGTTGTCAGTTGTTAACATTTCATTGCGTCATGTGCAGAATAAATCAGAAAGATATGATACTCTGATTCTGCAGCTTCTGCAGCTTCTGCTCCGTTGATGTTGCCGTTGATGTCTTTGTTGATTCAGATCCTGTTTTTGTTGATGTTAATGTTGCTGCCGCTGATTCTGAATCTGGTCGTAAGGCTGCGCGTGTGGGTGTTTCAGATCTGACACGCGCGGTGCGTTTTGCAGCCATGCAACGTGATAAATCCCGCAACCGCAAGCGGCCGCCAAAACTATATAAACTCGCATTCCCCCCTATAAATACGCCTCCACATTTTTTGGCTACTGCTGAGCTTACTAGAATAAATTAATAAGATCAAGATTGATACCAAGTTTCAAGATTTAATTAGACTGAAGTAAGATCTCTGAAAAGGTCTACTAAAAGAGAAGTTATAGGCCAGAACAAAAGCAGATAAAGGCAGCATATTGGTGATTAAGATTGTTCAAAGCCACATTCCACTGAGAACGAGTGTTTAGAGTTAAGAGTTCTTGGAGTTAAGAGTTCTACCACAATACGAAGCGATTGAGCCACAGTTTAAAGAATCAAGCTTCTATATTCAATTACTAGATCTGAAGTTTATTTGGATCCACAATTTCAGAAGAGATGAGTTACCCAGAGACCCAGCTGCGGTTCGGCAACCTCCTTGACTTTCTATGCCAGTACAAAGGCCGGCTTCTCAACGACCCATACAGGGGAAACTTGGAAACCATCCGGGTCTTTTACCGGCTCGAGTACCCCGAAAAGGCCGATTCCAGAGCAGACACCCTCAAGCAGTTCTGCAAGTTTCTCGATGAGTTCAACCAGGTCTCGGCAAATGCGCTTGAGTTTAGTACCGATGGCATCAGACGGCTCACGTGGATCAAGAAGGCTAATCTAGAGCAGTTGCAAAGACGCCTTGCGGACCCTGGACCCCCTGGAAAAGACACGGATATCCGGGTCAAATATTCCAGTCCCAGCTTGAAGGAGCCCGTGCAGGCCGTATTAATGGGCATGTTGAAATCGGAGCTCTACACTACATCCAGTGTGGAGATGGAAGGCGAAGACGGGTTTGATTTTGATCTTGACAGGCTCAATGATATGATCAGTAAGCCTACGGCAATGGAAAAGCTTGGCGTACAGCGGGCCAAACTCCAGTCCACTCAAAAGGCATTCTTCGAAGTGTGTGAGTGTGCCACGCATAACCAAACACTCGCCAAGTTGTGTTTGAGTGCCAAAACCCTTGGCCAAGGGTCCAACGAGCTTCCTCCGAACTCCAAGATCCACAAGGTGATTGCGTCGTGCAAGTCGCTCATCAACAAGGAGATCTTGGCGTGCGTAAAAACAAAGATCCATTTCTTGCCCCTTTTGACCTCCCACACTGACCAATACCTTGGCAACTGCTCATACTTGGACACGTGCCACAAGCTTAAGAATTGCCGGTACTTACACTTCTACACGCTCAACCCATCGCAGGCAGCAGCACCCGACGAGTCCAAGCCATTGCTAGCATTGGACTACACGGTTGGCGAATGCTACGATACCATTTCCAAGAAGCAGCTTCCTCCGCAATGGATCAACTGTGATGTGCGTTACCTTCCCTTCAATATCCTCGGCAAGTTTGCGGCCATCATCTCGGACCCGGCTTGGGATATCCACATGTCTTTGCCATACGGCACGTGCAAAGACTCGGAGCTTCTCTCTCTTCCTATGAGAGAGCTCCAGGACGAAGGCATCTTGATGCTTTGGGTGACCGGACGGTCCATTGAAATCGGGCGCAAGGCGTTGGCACAATGGGGGTACACGATCTCGGATGAAATGATCTGGATCAAGTTGAATCAGTTACGGCGGACCATAGTCACGGGCCGCACGGGGCACTGGTTCAACCACTCCAAGGAGCATTTGATCGTAGGGGTCAAGGGCAACCCGATCTGGCTTAACAAGAAGATCGACATCGACTTCATTGTGAGTGGAACACGTGAGACCCTGCGCAAGCCCGACGAGCTCTATGGCATCGTGGAGAGGTTGGTGGGGAAGGATGCCCGGAAACTCGAGATTTTTGGGCGGGACAACAATATCCGGCCGGGGTGGCTCACGATTGGGAACCAGGTTACGGGCACGTCTCTTTATGAGGAGGAGGTGTTGCAGAACTACAACAAGTACCAAGCGCAAAAGAGCCGAAGGTAGTGGTTCAAGTTGGAGAGCTGTGGTTTATTGTTTGTGTATTCGTTTCTGTTCCTTTCTTTATGCTTTCGTGTTCGTGCTCGTGTTCGTGTTCGTTCTGTTTTTTTATGGTTTCGAGTTTGTTTGTATTCTTCCTCCTACTTATGCTTTTCCTGTTGCACCATCTTCAAGCGGGCCTTGCCGGCCTTGTTATCCATGTCGGTCTTGATGTCAAGCTTATAGCCCATCCAGAAAGCAATTTCAAACACCACGAAAAACGGAGCCAACACCAACGCCTGGAGCAAGTTGTCGAACAACGCAGGAGCCCTCTTCTCGTGCACCGCATGGCCATAGAACTGCGCCAACCAGCAACTCACATGGATGCCAGCAGCGATCTGCACATACTGCGATTGAGACATGCCCGACGACACGGCCAACGACCTATAGAAGTTGCGTTGCACGTGGGCATAGCCAGCCAAAAACACCCATGTCGGAAGCCCCAACTGCCAGTCCAACATCACATAATAAAGCCCATACACCCATGCGGCGATGGTTCCAACCGTGGCCCGAGGATAACTCTCGCTGACCACAGTTCCAATGGACATACTGATGGCAGAGAGCAAGATCATGGGGATACACACCAAGTGGATGGCCACGTTGGTATGGTTCATGTGGTACTTGCGGTAGAACACAAGGTGGCTTCTAAGATCCAACACCCCCGGCATGTCACACAGATTATATTATTGGGTAGGACGGGTTGTTGTTAGTGAGGTGAAGACCGATGGTCAGTTTTGGTGAAAATTGATTGTTAGTGATTGGTCGAGACTGATGGTCAAGATGAATCCAGGATTGTAATTGGTCAATTTTAAAATTGGTCAAAGATAATTTTGGATTGATATTTTCTGGCCAACGATTATGATTTTGGATTGATATTTCTTGGTCAACTATTATGAATTTTGGATTGGTTCCCTGGTCAATGTAGTGGGGGATCTAGTGGGGTTGGATGGTCGCTGTACTTTGCTCTGGATTGCGGAGAAGTTGGATGCAGGCTGGAAGGTATAAAAAAAGGATCCGCATAAGGATCGCCCCACCAAAGTGAAAAAAAAGGATTTCTTTCATTGGGTTGTTTGGTTATTGAGTTTGGTCATTGCGTTTGGTCATTGCGTTTGGTCATTGTGTTTGGTCATTGAGTTTGGTCATTGTGTTTGGTCATTGTGTTTGGTCATTGTGTTTGGTCATTGGGTTGGTTTATGGGAATTTTGCACATTGAGTCTGTTGGTCACGTGACTGGATTGTGGGGAAAGAACCTGGGTACTTCCTCTTTCGGCATTTCCAGTATTCCCGGCTGCAATCTGGGCTAAATTTGGAAATTAGTCTAGAAGGGTCCTCAATCCCAAGTCCCAATTCCAACCAATCCCAAGTTCTCAATTCTTACCCATACCAGTTGACCACCTATAGTGGGCTAACTATGGTATGGTGTAGCAGAATTATGGGAGTGTGATGACCAGGGAAACAGTCTACGACTCTGCCACTTGCTACCCTAGTACTCTGCCACTTGCTACCCTAGTACTCTGCCACTTGCTACCCTAGTACTCTGCCACTTGCTGGAGTCTACATTATGGTCGGCAGTCAATTGGTATGTTCAAGTCAACTGCTATCGCCAATTGCCAGGTCTAAATTGGTCACTAAGGGGTATTAAAATCAGGTCAGTGGAGACTCCACTCTGATAACTTCATCACTCAGTTTCAACTCTGGACCGAAGTGGTTCTTCGTTGTTATCTATTGATCACTAATCATGGCTCATACCATCCAAAGATCACTGCTGAATATGAGTACTCTAGCTCTAGTCATGGTAGGATAGACTGGTCTAGAGTGGTACAGAGGGGTCGAGTTAGAAGTGTTATGGATTCAAGTGGAAGTTGGTGAAGTGGATATGTGGTTAACTAATCATGGGATTCGCACGGTTTCTAAGTGAAAATATAAATCCAACATATCCATAGTCGTGGCCACTTTAATTCATTGGCCACTTTAATTCATTGGCCACTTCAATTCATTGGCCACTTTAATTCATTGGCCACTTCAATTCATTGGCCACTTTAATTCATTCACTTCAATTCATTGGCCTCTTGCTTATTGATTCCTGCATTAAGCAGCCCTGAAATTGATGACCATAGTGGTACTGATTGTTTGCTGGTGGCATGTCTTCTGTATAGGTTAGTGAAGTGTGGAGGTGCGGAGTGCGAGTGGAAGCAGGGCCCAGGGCTCCTGTGCATGACCAAATGGAGCTATATATTTATACTGTATAGATATACATAATAGAGAATCCTCGGGTGTACGGGTTTGTGTTACTATTTCATATTTCCTCTTGACGAAAATTTTTTGTGATTATCCTTCTTTCCAATTTTCTGTTGAAATTCTGATTTCCATGCTGCTTTTTCTATGGGTTTATTTGTCTTTTTAGGTATATTCATGAATTAGTGCGAACTATTTAAACATCCGCCCGCACAACGAGTCCACCATCCACGAGTCCACCATCCACGAGTCCACCATCCACGAGTCTAATCCAACTAAACATCAATTTGTACTTAAAGTACAGGATACCATGCTACTGACTTTATTACAACCACTCCTACTATGAACCACTATGAACTACTATGAACTATTAACTACTACTCCTACTACTCCTACTACTACTCACTACTCCTACTCCTACTAACTACTCCTACTACTCACTACTAACTACTACTCACTACTCCTACTAACTACTACTCACTACTAACTACTACTCACTACTCCTACTACTACTAACTACTACTGACTACTACTACTATTAATCACTGACTACTACTACTATTAACTACAGTCTCGAAAACTAGATAATTTTGACTGAAAATGCTCGTAAAAGTGTAGATTTTCAATGCATTAACTGGCCAAATGTAGAATGGTTTCGTAAACCTGTTTAATTCTCATGCAAAGTCTCGTATATTGATTATCTCCAATGTTCTTGTAGAAATAAAGAATTCTAATGCTAAAATTAGTGAAAAAGTGTGTTTTTTGGTAGAAAAGTCTCGTAAAAGTATAGAACATGGTCACAGAATGAACGAATATTATCGTAGAGGTGTAAATTCGAGTCGTCCAGTAAAAAGTATCTCGTAAAAGCCTACGCAGTTTAATCGTAACAATGGTCATTCCCCTGTGCCACACCTCTACTATCATTGTACGAGGTACCAGGAGGGAAAGTGAAGAGTACTTTATACTTTATACTTTGTACTTTGTACAATTTATACTATTTATACTTTGTACTTTATACTTTATACTTTGTACTTAACACTTTGTACTTTATACTTTATACTATACACTATACTATTTATACTTTATACTACTTATACACTTTATACTGTTCACTTTATACTATTTATACTTTATACTTAACACTTTGTACAATTTATACTATTTATACTTTATACTTTATACTTTATACTTTGTACTTTATACTTTATACTTAACACTTTGTACAATTTATACTTTATACTATTCATACTTTATACTTTATACTTAACACTTTGTACAATTTATACTATTTATACTTTATACTTTATACTTTATACAGTTTATTTTAGACCCACCATGGGTAGACTCACTACGCATTGGTATTTTTAACATGTTGGTCTGACTACTACTACTATTAACTACTGACCACTATTAACTACTGACCACTATTACTACTAACCACTGACTACTACTGACAAATAACTACTCACTACTACTCCTACTACTAACTACTATTAANCACTGACTACTACTGACAAATAACTACTCACTACTACTCCTACTACTAACTACTATTAACTACTAACTACTGACTACTACTGACGAATAACTACTAACTACTAGTACCGCTAGTACTGACTACTAACTACTAACTACTAACTACTAACTACTAATTACAGACTACTAACTACAGACTACTAATTACAGACTACTAATTACAGACTACTAACTACAGACTACTAATTACAGACTACTAATTACAGACTACTAACTACTAACTACTAACTACTAACTACTAACTACTAACTACAGACTACTAACTACTAATTACTAGTACCGCTAGTACTAACTACTAACTACTAACTACTAACTACAGACTACTAACTACAGACTACTAACTACTAACTACAGACTACTAATTGTCAGATCTACATTCTATTTAAACTTCCGCTAAGCTTCCGCTGAGCCTCCTTCAGCAAAGCTTAATTGATTTGACCAAAACATAAGGAATTTCGCTTCCACGACGTTCAACAGGTCTATGCTGATACAAACTGTCTCACCAGTTCCCCAAAGCCCGAGATTCCCAGGTGTCACCAAACTTCGTATAAAGTTCGCTGCACCTCACGACATTTCAAAAATCAAGTCACCAGTCAATGGTTGCAAACTATTATCTGTTCGTTTCAACGCTCGGCCGAACATCCGCACGCTGAAATCACCATTGTACGAGCTGACTCACGCCGCCCTAAGCCATACACTTCTATAGGGATAAGCTCAAAATATGGTCTCTCTAGGCAAATAGAGTGGCACCGAGGCTGGGGGATGTCAGATCCACCATAGGTATTCCACCAATGGAGGTATTATTAAGCCTCCTGATCTACCAGCCACCTACCAGCCATTTACCAGCCATTGGCCAGCCACCTACCAGCCATTTACCAGTCATTGGCCAGCCACCTAGCTGCGTGCCCCCTTTTCTTTACTTATTTATGCACTCTGAATCCTCCTATGGGGAATTTTCGGCGAATGAACATAGTTACCAGAGTACCTGACGTCACCGGAGTCTACTACTAACGATTACTACTAACGATTACTACTAACGAGTCCTACTAACGATTACTACTAACGATTACTACTAACGACTCCTACTAACGATGCCTACTAACGACTACCGCTACTCCTTTCCACTACTTCTTACTACAGGCCTAGGACCGAGAGTCGGCGTGAAAGATTGGGCAAGTTCAGGAGCAGTTAGCCTCCGTTGACGGCCATACGACCACTGCAACCCTTTGTCGAAAGTGCCCTGTTGATGAAAGCAGGAATCGGGAGAGCCTTGGCCCCGTATCGTCAAGTCAGGATCGTTGCCTTTTCCTATAGTCACGGAAAAAGAACACACCAAGATCACTGCTAACTACAGTTGCTACAACTACAACTACTAACTACAGTTACTAACTACTACTACTAACTACAGTTACTAACTACAGTTACTAACTACAACTACTAACTACAGTTACTAATTACAACTACTAACTACAGTTACTACTACTACTAACTACAGTTACTAACTACAACTACTAACTACAGTTACTACTACTACTACTACAACTACTAACTACTACTACTACTACTACTACTACTACTACTACTACTACTACTACTACTACTACTACTAACTACAGTTACTACTACTACTACTACTACTACTACTAACTACAGTTACTACTACTACTACTACAACTACTAACTACAGTTACTAACTACAACTATGACCCCTACCTGCTAGTACTAAGTACTAACTCTATAGTTTCAGTTATCTTGTCAGCCACTTTTATTCATACGGCAAGCACACAAAACCGAGTTCTCAGGCTGAGATGGCTCCTCCATAATCTTTCATACCAACCACTTTGTCGCTTGTGAGTTGCATCCAGAGGTTCACCAATGTGCTCCACAATGCATGCCCCGATGGCATTTTGGAGGCCGTACTGACGAACTGAGCAATGGTTGGCTTTGGAATAGACTTGGTGCCAGTTTACTGGGGTGTTCGGGCTTTTTCATCCTTGACTGAATTTCTGGAATTTTCGGATTTGTCAACACCTTTAGCGGTATCGGCATTTAACTCGGAAGCCTTAGCCGCTGGATGCTATTTACCTACTACTACTAACTACAGTTACTAACTACTACTCCAACTCCAACTCCAACTCCAACTCCAACTCCAACTACTACAAATACAACAACTACTACTGTTGAACTTGAGGTACAGTACGACAACAAGAATCTAATACTTGTCGTCTCTTTCATACGTATCCTTATTGGATCTTTGTTGATCAGTACATGCACTTGAGTACCATCACATAAAGCAAGCTCCAAGACCAGCATGGAGTCATGGTTACATACTGCCCATACTCCACCTTACACGGGAAAATCACTGGCACCATTAGTAGTAGTAGAGTAGTAGTAGAGTAGTTCACTATTTGTTGATACTTGAATACCTGTATGTTGTATTTTCTAATACCCAAAGAGAGGTGTTAGATACTTCTTCCCAAAGCAATGCATTCAATTTGATCTCTGGTTCCTCCTTCTGCTCTTGGGTGCAAATTAGTACTACTCTATCTGCGAGTCACACCGTAACCACTTCCACTCCATACCTATTGCTTTTTGCCTACCAGCACTTTGTCACCTGTCGTGGAGAAGCCAATAGGTTTAGGTACTTGGAAGACAATCTAGTGTTCTCCGACTACCGTTCTCTGACTACTTCTCATACAGATACTACCTCACATTTTAACTAGACTCTCAAGTCCAAGGAGGGTTTCTTGGCCAGTCTGGTTCTCTTTGTTTGCTGAGACCCAGAGCGTTGACGTTCAAAGGCTCCCGCAGACAGAATGTCTCTTCCAAGGTTATCGAGGTCCTTGACCTTGTAGATTCTGACGAGCCAGTTTTGCGAGGTGAAGGCCTCTTCCACAGCATCGAGCGTGATTTGGCGGTTGGCCGGGATGATCTGGTTACGGACCCTGTCCATTCCAGCCTGGCCCTGGAACAAGCTCGTGAACCGGTAGTACGACATCTTGTACAACAACGAGTTCTGCATGGTCTGCGATGCCTCATGGTCTACCTTGTACTCTCCACGGTCGCTGAAGTAGTCTCTTTCGTGGATCTCCTCCGGCCAGATACCCTGGGAGATACGCACCATCCACAAGAATTTGTTGATGTCATCTCCCGAGTAGCCCAACACTCCGCCGAAAATCACAAGCACATAGTCCACATCATGCTTCTTCAAGATATCGTACGACATTTCCTCTCCGGCGGCCATGGCCTTGCCCACCGTGGCAATGTGAGTGTTGTTCCACGTGTTGTTGTCCACAAGAGTGGTTCTGTCGGCCATACCTCCAATCTGGTAGCCGTAGTCCCACCAGGCCATGACCTTGGCATCCTCTGGAGTGTTCATTCTCAACCAGTAGTATGCCTCTCTGTAGTCATCGATGATGTTCTGAGAACCGTCGGGGTTTCTGGACGCCAACACCACCGAAGGAGACGAGTACGCATTGGAAGTCACCCAGGTGCAGTGCAACACGAAAAGATAGAGGTAGTAGACGAAGGACGACAACACAACAGCCTTGGTCAAGACCTGGAACACGGGGAAAGAGGCCTTGGACTTGCCAGATTTGTCCAGCTTCTCAGTTTCGTCCTTCTCCTTCTTGTCAAACAACTCCACAAAGTTCATGTAACAGTCAAAAAGCTTGGACAACGCAATGGCTCCGGAAACACAAATCACTGGCGTAAGCGTCAACATCAACCGCACCATGACTCCTGCGAAGTAAGTACCGAGAACACCATAGATGATGATGAAAATGTGCTCATCCTTCAAGTCCCGGAAACAAAAGTACAAGCCCGCAGGAAACAACCACACCAAGAAACTATTGTCAAAGAAAAATGAAGGCCAAGTTGTGGGCTGGTGCTCGGAAACAGAAGCAATGATGGGAATATGGATCTTGGCATAGTTGGTGTCCCACAACGAGTAGAAACGACCAGTCCAAGGAGCAATCCAGCCAGCAGCCGTCAAGGCGAAAAGACCAGTGATTCCCAAAACAATGGTGAGGAGCACCGAAATCGTAAAAAACGACTTGAATTGAGCATCAGGTACAGCAGACCGCACATAAGCACCAAAGGCCACCAATTGCAACAAGCCAAAGACCCCCAAAGCAGCCATATGGTCATTGGACCGGATAGGCAAGAACCCCACAAACGGAATCTGCATTGAGGCCAACGTACCCAAAGCATACCACGTAGTATAAGCAGTGTACAAGCGAGGAGTGTATCTACCCATCAACACAAGAACGAACACGTGCAATGGAATCAAGTTGGTGATAAACACGTAGCCTCCCCAAGCAGACACCATATAGAAATACGACAAGGCCGTCAAGGTGCCATAGAACACACTGCCCACCTTCATGGACTTGATCCAAAGGTAAAACGTGGCCATAAGCAACGTGATGGCAATGGCCTCGTTATCATAACTGCCAGCCACCGACCGGGAAATGTAGCCCGGCACAATGCCCATGAAGATGGCCGCAAAAAGCCCCGCATTGCGATCCTTCATTTCCGCCGCAAGGAGGTACGAGAAGATCGCAGTAATTCCTGAAAAGGCCGGTGCGAGCAATACACAGATGTTGCGAATGTCAATTGGAAGTGCCATCCACTCCCGTAAAGTATGCCAAATCACACCAGAAGTCACCATGAGCCCAGGATACAAAGTGCCACCCGTGACCCTGCCCAAGGGGTACCAAGTTCTGTCGTCAAACCAATTTAAAAAATCATAGAACGAATTGTTGACCAAGTACTTGGTGGCCCTGAAGTTGAACCAGGGGTCGAACTCGTGGATGATGGACTCGAACTGGATGACCGAGAAGAGCCGAGAGGAGATTGCCGCGCCGGCAATCAGGATGAAGATGATCACGCGGAGGAGCTGCTTGATAGTGGCAAGCTCTACTCCGAGCACGTGCTGGATCGGGACTTGGGACATGTTGTGTTGAGTGACGTGGAGGAATGGAGAAAAGCGAGACATGTCGAGCATCACGTGACAATTAGCACGTGATGCGCGCGCGAGAAAGGCACGTGACGCGCGCGTGTCATTACATAGTCATTCTGATTAGAGTGCAATTATAAGGTCCCATCGGTTAGTTTTTCGGTCAGTATTAATCCGGCTTTGCAATTATATTGTTGGGTACACTAGTATTTCACATACTCAGTCCCTTCGGATATTGACCAGCAATCATGGGATATCGCCATGTGAGTCCTGAATCGCAGTCATAGATCTCAGGGTCATAGATCTCAGGGTCATAGATCTCAGAGTCCAGAGTCAGAGTCCTAGTTACTGCCACTTTTGTCCCAGTCTCCCACTTTTGTCCCAGTCTCCCACTTTTGTCCCAGGCTTTCCACTATGTACAACGTTTTTTGCCAAGTCTCTGTGCTGATACCCAGTTTTTGTCAAGCTTACAGTTAAGGAAAGCTGTCTTTCACGTCCATTTCACGATGGGTAAAAGTGCAATGATAATCCATATATCCTGTTGGACGATGTCCGGTATGAATGTTTCTTCAAAGTCAGTGCTTTAGGCTTTTGTATAGCCTCTGACATCTATTCTTGCTTTAAACTTGTTACCATCTGAGAATTGTGAAGAACCCAAACAATGCCCTATAGGTCAGACAGCAAAAGGAAAAAGTTTCCGGGAAAAAGGGTTAATTTTTCATGAGCCTTTATCTCACCACTGCATGCCTCTTTTGATTAAGAAGATCCAGTCGTCTGACCCACTGTGTCTGAGCGAATGATCGTGTAATCAATGTGAAGAGTTGGCACGTGCTCCTACCCACGCCTCCACTTTAAGGTGACCTTAGGTGGGAGCTTTCCTAGGAAAATGAGTAGGAGAGTCAACATTGGTATTCTCCATCTCTTTAATACTACTAACCGGGATGATATCCTCCAAGGTTCGATAGTCCAAATCTGATTGTGGAATTCTGCTGATCAAAATCACCAAAAGGATATTCAGCCATTCTCCCTCGGAGGGAAGAATAGCATTAGTCGAAGGAACGGCTAGAGAGATACATCTGTCTACTCAGAGGCCTGCTTCTGGCCGAATGGAGACATGAGGGTCCCACCACTGCTAGGGAAACCAACACAAACGACCATCAGATCGTTGGATTGCTGCTATGTGGTGTCAGATAGCGGCAGCAGACACCTCTGACATTCGATGGTCGATCCAGAGTACCCTACAGTACTCATGATAATCCACACAGCGGACTTGTTTGAAACCTGCGCATCTAGCAGAACAGTTGTATGAGCAATTCCAGCCGTCAAGGTCTGTGACAGCGCAGCCTGAGGCGGAGCAGTTAGAGTGACTGCATTAGTGAATGATGGTGAATGATGGATTGATGGAGAATGATGGATTGATGGAGAATGATGGATTGATGGAGATGTTGAAGGATAAAGTGAGAGTTTTTATGAACCCAAATCTTTGCACTCTGAGTCTGGACTGAATCAGTGATGGGGTCAATGATGGGATCAATGATGGAGTCAAAAATGAAGAATTACGGGTCTCTACATATCAACAAGCCTTTGATCTTCTCACATCTGGTGTGGATCTGGTTTGGATCTGGTTTGGATCTGGAACCTGAAGTCAAATTATAAGCATAGACATTTGACACCAAGATATCGTATAGTTAATTTCCATGTTTGGTTAGGCTGATGAAGAAATCAACAAATTTATAGAATATAACAGAATCTGTAGTCTATCAGCTATAGTTGTGTTGTAGTTGTGTTGTAGTGCACAGAATGTAGTGTCAAGTATATTGTCTAGGGTCTGGCTTATACTTGAGTGTCTACGTGGATTTGCAGTGTAGTTTAATTCCCTCTGTTCACTTCCGGAAATTACCATCCAACTCAGTATTGCTTGGACCACCGCAGAAAATCAAAGAATCCTTCAGTAATGTAATCCACCATATCTTAAACTCAATACCTTGCACGCCTTAGAAGCTTACCTGGCTCGCCATTCCCTTTGGTGATTGCTCAGGTACAGTTAATCAGAGTATGAGTATGACTTCCGGTGTATGATCATCGAAGTTCATGGGCTCAGTATGCCCTCCAGCCCCAGCCCCATCTTTCTCTCTGCATGTATTCTCATTACTTTCTTCAACCCCAGACTTATCCCTAGTACTTTCATTATGTCCAGATTTGTCCCCAGTACTTTTTTTATGTCCAGATTTGTCCCCAGATTTGTCCCCATTCACAACTGGCTGACTCTTAGTATTGTATGCAAAAGGTATATCTCGACATCAACACAGACATCAGCAGGAACAGCCGAAAGGGCAAGAAAGATCTCACGCAAGGCCAAATTGATCACCTTGCAAGACCTGTAGAAAGCATTGCGGAGCTTCATGTCACGGTCCAAGTCCAACCTGACTACAGGAATTCCCAGACCAAACGCAAGCAACCCATTACGGAACCCCACACTTCCAGGCGTGGATGTGTGTCTCGTGAAGGCGTAGTTATCGTGTACTTCAAACTTCACAGGCACAAACTTCACAGGCACTGCTGAAGCATCTCCATGGTACAAGGTGCTGTAGCTCACACCAGCAAAATCTTGGGCCCAGTCGGAGAGTGGTTCGTAGGTACCTTTGACTTTGGCAAAGAAAGCCAAGTCGTAGTACGATTTAGCCACCCCAAAGGTAGTGAGAGAGGAGATAAGGATGAACTGAGATGTTTTCATGCTGATATGGTTTCATGGTTATTGTGTTCCACGAGAAAGACCTTTATATTGATAGCCAATGAAGAGCATGTGATAGGGAAAAGGTATCGATTGAAGGAATATCACAGGGAAAAGGTGCAGATTGAAGGGATGTGACAGGGAAAAGGCCTCTGTAATTGACAGTCAATAAATGACACTCAAATCGCTACCAAATAGGACTAATGGACGTGACCAAACAATTCAGCACCAATGAAAGACAGTCGATAAATGAAAGCCAGAAATCGTAGCATGAAACAGATGAAAAAGACAGCCCACAGGAGCAATGAACAATTGACAGGCACATTGTGAACCAGCCAATGGGAGTCGAAGTGGTGATAGATATCACGACCAATAATGGGCCTTAAAAGACAGTCAATAATGGACCTGAAAAGACAGCCAATAATGGACCTGAAAAGGCAGCCAATAAAAGATAGCTCAATAGAATCCACAAACAATTGGTATTTGAAACTCAAAAATGATCGCTAAATCTTCCCCAAAAATCAACACTTACCAAATAGCAGCCAAGGATTTGAAGTCGAAAACCACAACCAACAAAGGACTAATAACGTTTGAAGAAGACTCAGCTAACAATTCCAGTCAACACTCGAGGATTACAACAAAATTAGCCCTTAGGAATTGACCCTTAGGAATGAGCTTCCAATGGTCTTCCAACAATTAACCACAAGCAATTGATTCCGAATTGACAGCCAAAAGGACAAAAGAATGAAAGGACAAAATGACAGCCAATAGAATATCCATAAACAATCATAGTCCAAAAGATCTATAATGATACGCACAATTACTCTTAACAATCGACATTTAGAATTGGCATTCAAAAATTGTCCACGAGCAGGTAACGGTCAATCATTCATTCAGAAATCACAGCCAATAAAATAGCCATAACAGGCTACTATCAACAATGAAAGCCATCACAGTCACACCCCTAAACAACCCTTAACTTATAGTCGTTCATATTCAGGTCCGAAATAACAATTGGCTCTTACAATTGACAGCCTAGAAATTTGCAGCCACCAGAGAATCGATAAGGAGTCCCCATTGTACATCTTTTCAAATATATATATATATATATATTTGTATATGTTCTTGTATATGTTCTTGTATATGTTCTTGTATATGTTCTTGTATATGTTCTTGTATATGTTCTTGTATATGTTCAGATAAGAAATCACAGATGCATGTGTGGGCTAGATTTTCAGGGTAAAAAGCTCATGGCCAAAAAATAATGGCGAGGATTTTGGAAGGGAATGCGCCCTCCTTATATAGAAAAGCCATGGTGTATCCGGTACATAACACCGGGTCTCACGCGTGGCCCCGCAATAAGCTGCACCAGGCTCCATAACAGTATACACCATTCCAGGCTTATGGGCGGCTTCAGGTGAGGGGGCGTAGAGAAAATATAGTTACAGTGATATTCTCAGTATTTAAACTTAATTTCCCCCATAACTTTATCGTGCAAATTGGGCGAAATTACTGACTGTTAGATCCACCAGATAGTGTCCTACCTATGGAGGTATTTTAAGCCCTCACTGTCTAATCCTAACAATGGCCATACCAAGACGCTAAGACCCAACTTCGCACGATGTTGGGACGGCGTTCAGTGCTATTGTTCTCGTGCTAAGTCGAACTCTAAAAGTATTTAAGTACCTCAGATTCCTCCCTCAGAGGAATCATGGGCGAATGAACATAGTAAACAGAGTACCTGACGAAACCGGAATCTAACAGGTACACCTTAATATACATTTTAGTACACCTTAAAGTACATATAGTACACCTTAAAGTATATTTTAGTACACCTTATTATACATTGTAGTACACCTTAATATACATTTTAGTACACCTTAATATACATTTTAGTACACCTTAAAGTACATATAGTACACCTTAAAGTATATTTTAGTACACCTTATTATACATTGTAGTACACCTTAATATACATTTTAGTACACCTTAATATACATTTTAGTACACCTTAAAGTACATATAGTACACCTTAAAGTATATTTTAGTACACCTTAAAGTACATTTTAGTACACCTTATTATACATTGTAGTACACCTTATTATACATTGTAGTACACCTTAATATACATTTTAGTACACCTTAATATACATTTTAGTACACCTTAAAGTACATATAGTACACCTTAAAGTATATTTTAGTACACCTTAAAGTACATTTTAGTACACCTGATTATACATTGTAGTACACCTTAATATACATTTTAGTACACCTTAATATACATTTTAGTACACCTTAAAGTACATATAGTACACCTTAATATACACTATAGTATACAACATGTAAGATCGAGCTTTGGTCGTACTCGGATCCTTTTCATTTTAAAAAATTATGTAGTATAGGAAATTAATCATCCTTCTCATTTTAAAAAGTTATTTAGTATAGCAAATTAATCATCCTTTTCATTTCTAAAAATTATTTAGTATAGGAAATTAATCATCCTTTAATACTGTTCGGGTGAGTTCCTACTAATAGTAGCCGTTCAGAATACACAGTCATCGTTAGGTCATCGTTCCTGGAAAGATCCGTTATACTAAGAAGCTCTTTAGAAGCTTAGAGTCATTGCAGATACAGGCTAAAGCCTAGTGTCGCATAATATCTATACTACACTACTATACTGCTACTACTACTATACTGCTACTACACTATACTTGTTAGATCCACCAGGTAGTGTCCTACCTATGGAGGTATTTTAAGCCCTCACTGTCTAATCCTAACAATGGCCATACCAAGACACGAAGACCCAACATCGCACGTCGTTGGGACGACGTTCATCGCTATTCATCTCATGCTAAGTTGCACCCCCTTTATCTCTAAAAGTATTTAAGTACCTCAGATTCCTCCCTCGGAGGAATCATCGGCGAATGAACATAGTAAACAGAGTACCTGACGAAACC
>NKZC01000064.1:0-74309 GCA_002374385.1 Metschnikowia borealis
TACTTTTTCCCACCAATCTAACTCTATGACATTGGTTATTCCTTCCTTTTCCAAAACCTTTTTAAGCCCTAAGGGTACCACCCAAGTTGGCTTATTTCCCAACTTGTTAACTATACCCAACTCCAAATGATCTGGATGGTTATGAGACACTAATATCAAGTTCAAATTGTCTATCGTAGCATATTTGACATTTTCAATTGCCATGGGCGACTTCACCAATCTCTTGGGACCAAATTTTTCGCTGAAGAGGTGATCGCTGAAAATGGGATCAGTCAATATATTTAACCCGCTCAATTGAATGAGTGAACAAGATTGTCCCAACCAAGTGAACAACAACTGATTCTGTGCTGAAGGTTGCATATCCCTAGCTACTTTCATGGCACTGAAGTCCTTCAATGCTAGGCATTCTTGAAGCAAAATTGAGTTTCTCCTCATGAGCTCATAGTTTGGCTTGAAGGTCTTCAACATATCCTCGACACGAGCAAAATCCCCCTCAGGATTTGGATATAGATCATGCACTTCAATTTTTGTACCGTAAAGACTCTCGAAAGCCTCTAGAATTCTCACATATAAAAATTCAAACGCAGTTTGGGGCCGGTACTCATTAAATGGGTTAACAAAAACTCCATTCACTTGAGCAGAGCTAAATCTGCTCCGACCCTCGAGGGACCGTCTCTCTTGTATAAGATTTTGCGTCTTCACATAAAGATAGGATTCATAACATGTATAAGAAACTAACACGCCAAGACTAACCCTAGCAGTTCGAGAGAGACTCGAGAACATGAGTGCATGACGCGGTTCAGAGATGCGCGGAAGAAATGGCAATCTCAGTTTAGGATTGAAAGTCTGATTTTGAGCAGAATCTCTATTTAGTTTTACTTGCAAAAAAGCACAAATCTTTAAAAAGAAATTACAAATTCCAGAGAACTCGATCACGCGAAGTAGAGGTAATTACAGACTTATAAAAAAACACTACCTAGAATTGACGAATAATCAAGAATCAAGTAATCATCCCAGAGTTCCACAAAAGCGTATACTAAAAATGTATACATATAATTCGGAACTTTATTAGTGTTGCTTCACAACACCAGTGGCACCAGCTTTTTTCAAAATATGCTTTTTGTAATCGTGTATGTTACCTGGGAACTTTGTAACTCTTTGGTCTTCACTAACCCAAATCTCATTGCACACTCTTTCAATCGTAGAAACATCGTGGGAAACCATCAAAATACCCCCCTTAAAGTTGATCAAAGCATCAGCAAGCGCGTCCAAACCTTGCGTATCCAAGTGATTCGAAGGTTCGTCGAGAATGAGGATATGTGGTTGGTTCAAACAAAGAGCAGCAAAAGCAACTCTGGACTTCTGACCACCGGACAACAATTGCATCTTCTGCAAGCCCAAGGTACCCGTGATACCAAAGGACCCTAAATGACGTCTATACTCTTCATCGGACTTCCCGGGATATGCTTTTGCCATCCAAGAGACAGCAGATAGAGTCAAGTCCATTGCGTCCACATGATGTTGGGCGAAGTAGCCAATTCTCAATCTGCCATTCTTGGTGATTGTTCCTTCCAAAGGCGTCAACTGATCCAAAAGAAGCTTAAGCAACGTGGTTTTACCGGTACCGTTACCACCACAGAATGCAATACGAGAGTCCATTTGAACATCCATATCAACATCTCTCAACAATATTTTGTCCTCAGAGTATCCGAAGGTGACATTGTTCATCTGGATAATAGGAGGCGAAATTCCATCTGGATCGGGGAACTTGAAGGTAACCACTTTGTCGTCTTCAGGTGGCTCCAAAATGGGAAGTTTTTCCAATTTCTTGATTCGCGATTGGGCTTCGGAAGACTTGGCGGCATTATATCTAAATTTGTCGATAAACGCTTGTAAATGTTGTCTGTAAGCCATTTGGTTTTCATATTCACGGCGCTGGTTTTTAATTCTTTCCTCTCTAGTGGAGTAGAAAGAGTTGAAGTTGGACCCACGGTAGTAGTCAAGACGTTCAGAATGTTGGTGTATGATATCCGTGGCTACCTCATTAAGAAAATCACGATCGTGCGAAACAACGAGAACCGTTCCCTCGTAGCCCTGTAAGTACTTGGCCAAGTAAGTAATGGATGGAACATCCAACATATTAGAAGGCTCATCCAAAAGAAGAAGATCAGGTTCACAGAACAAAGCACGGGCCAAAGAAAGTCTCATTCTCCAACCACCAGAGAAAGAGTTGGTAGGCATGCTTTGGGATTCCTTTGAGAAACCCAAGCCGTACAAAATGGCAGCAGCTCTGGATTCTGCTTTGTCCGATTCCATTTCGTATAATTTTTCGTTGACTTCCGATAAATGCTTGTCCAAGTCTCCTCTTTCGTTGTCCAACTTAAGGACTTCATTAGAACCTTCTTCGAATTCTGAACGCAACTTCTCGATCTCTTCAATTCTTTCGGTGATTTTCTGCTCCTCCTCCAAAAGAGACTTACGCCAAACATCTGCGTCTAAGACTGCCTGCAATGCCAAAGTATCGTCACCTCTGAGCTCTTGCTCCACATGCAAAATAGTGATATGCTTAGGAATGTTCAACTCTCTTCTCGATAATGCTCTCAACAACGTCGACTTACCAATACCGTTTTGTCCGACCAAACCATACCTTCTACCATAAGCTAGCGTCAAGCTTGAGTCACTAAGAATACGCTGGCCTTCGCCGACATACAAGTCAAAATTATCGACCTTAATGTCTTTTGATTTCCCAGCACTAGAGCCGAACTCCAAAGGATTAATTTCCAAATAAAAGGAATCGTAGTCGTCCTTCTTCTTCGCCTTAAGAAGTTGAGATGCCTCGTACTTGACAAACTGATTGTTTCTCTTCGCAACCTTCTTGGCAATTTTTCTCTCCTGCTTCTCCAATTTCTTCTTGTCAACTCTACTCTCGACTTGTCTTCCTGCGTGTGTGATATCTCTGGAGGCGCCAAGCAACGCGAGAGAAGAGTTAATATCTCTCTTTGAGTTGTTCTTCAACACATTGACATCCAATAGCCTTTTGGATTTGTCACCGGTAATGGCTAGCTTGGCCATATTATCTTTGAGCTTTTCAGATAATTGCTTTTCCACCACTGAAATCAATTCCTGGACCTTCTCTTCTTGTCCTCCAGCATCCACAAGCATGTCTTGTATAAAAGCCAACTGTTGCGAGATGTCGAGTTGCTGGGCTGACACAGAATCCTCCGTATTGCTGGAAACATGCTGTATATAACCAAGAGCGTAGCTTGCAACCACTGGGTCAATAGAAGGAACAGCCTTACGGACTTGAAGGCTGAAATTCGACATGGTCGGGCTTGAGTAAGTGAGTTCTTTAATATGCACTTTTTTTATTCTCGGAAACGCGATGCACGGGTTTGAGGACCACCCTTTCCATTTCGCAGCCTACTACTACTAACCAAGATATATTACTAAGATGCATTCTTTTTAGACATCGACAACTAGCTAAATCTTTCATGGCACTCATCACAAAACTAAATTCTCATTTGCATCATCGTCATAATTGTAGTTCTCCAAAGGATCATCTCTATAAGGTATGTGATTCCGACCGAATCTAGAGTTGATAGCACCCTTCAATCCTTCCCACGTAGCTCCTAATCGGCTCCAGATAGCAGAATCTTCTTGATTGTCAGCATCCAATATGTCGTCTGTATATGCGTCTTGATCCAATCTGTTTTCGAGATTGCTTTGCAAGAACGAGTCGAAAGTATCATGTGCAGGCAAAGAATGATTATGTAGATTGAAGCTCCGCAAGTTTGCTTGGTGAAGGCTCTGTCGCCGATTCAACTCCATAGACACCATTCTTTTGGCCTCCGCTATGAGCAACTCATTTTGGTTGATTGCGTTCCGCTCCAAGTCTCCCACATTGTTCTCCGATCTAAGAGTATCATCATCGAAGTCGGCCCAATCATAAAAGCCACTGTTAATGCCCAACTTGTTCTTTAAACGATCATAAAAATTAAACGTGGTTAACAAGACTGGCAAGAGTAATAACCGAGGTACCCAATTATTCATGAGGTTGAAAAACCCTGTAAGATGAATGGAGTGACCGTACCACTCTTCAAAAGTCGATAAGCGAAGCACAAAGAGTGTGAGGAAGTTGTAGGACAAGGGTATGGTCATCCTGGCAATGTATGAAGCATAGAAGCATGCAGACACAGGGTCAGAGTTTCGAGGCACTAGATGGTACATGTTGAACACCTTAAGTTTAGCCAAGGAGTTAAGGGAACAGAACAACATATACATGAATATCAAGGAGGTACACGAGACCTGCAACAAAGGATGTTGAGAAATAAACGTCTTATGAATAAGAACATGGATCACGGATAAGTCCGTAGAATGGAAATATTCAGACTCAATCACGATGAATGTCATAACAAACAATAGAATTGCAACAAGTCTTACTAACACTGGTTTCACGTGACATTGTAAATAAAAATCGATTTTGGGAGGTAAAAAGCCCTTCGCGCTCTCCATAATCTGAAGCCGCTCCTCCGCATTATTTGTTGCTTTTGCCTCAATTAGTTTCTGCAATCGTGAAATTTGATCCAAGAGCTTATCATATTCAGCGCTATGTGCCAGGAGTGTATACAAGTTTGTTTGAAAACTAGAAGTCAACTTGTGCATGAAAGTGTCAGTGATTTGCTCCCTAGTGATGGAGACATTCGATTCGGAATACGTATATTGCCGTCTGACTGAATCTGCGATATCTTCCGGGATCTGGGTATAAAGTTTGAGTATCCAGTCTCTGTAGGCGAAGCTAAGCAAATCATCGGGATTGGTGTAATTTTCTTTAAGGATAATTACCTGGAGCACTTCTTCTTTGAAAGAGATTTTGGTGTCCTCAATGGTATCCACAAGTTTTGGGACTTTCAAGTAGTGGTGCCTTATGTCTTGAATCAAATTTCCCTCGAGCCATCTGTTTCTGGGGATGGAGATTAAGCCATGTGCCATGAGCCAAAGGGCAAGCACCAATGAGTAGATGTGGGATATGCCGATAATCATTGACTTTATATTTTGAAATGTTAGACCAGCCTCTAGTATGAGATATATGGCACCAAGCAAAGACACAACAAGTATAATGGCCTGAAATTTTAAGTTGCGTATGAGAGATATTCGAAGACGGCGTAATTTCAGGTAGCTGGCAGCTCGATAAAATTCCTGGAGTACCGGTAATAGGAACCATGTCAAAAGGAAAGTTGACCAGTAGTCAGCTTTCCATAAAAACAAGGTCAATGGCTCAGAAATGGAAATGAGAGGGACCTCGTTGTGAAAATGGGTCACGTAATCAATGGGTAATAGAAAGGTCACCGAAAGTGGGATGAAGATTGCCATTATAAGAGTAATGGAAAAGTATGCCGGATACTTGAATAGATTGATATGGTACTGAAGAAAGATAAGAGACGCTGCAAGAGCAGCCATGTAGCAAAGTATGATGAAAATCATAATGCCTATTTCCAGGGTTGATCAGGTACAACTGTCAATTGAGGTTGCTCGGCCAGTAGTCAGTAGTATATAGGCAAAAACAAGTCACTGACAGTAAAATGGTGCAGAATTATGAAGATATAAGCCTCCTGATCAGCCGGATACAAAGAAAAGCAGTTGGATCGAAGTGCTGTGGGTTGTGTATTGGTGCCGTAGACTCCAGTGGACTTCGCGACCACCCTGCGTGCAGTAGTGTGATAATGCAAATCTACATTTGCTCAAGATGAAGTATAATTGCACTCGTTAGTAACAAGGTCTGTCAAGCACGTAACGTAGCAATTCTTAAAACAATATTTCTCAGGCCACAAATTTGGTCAATCTCAAGCACGCATAATATTACATTGGAGCCTCGCATAGTGTGACGCTATCGTTCGTTGACGGAGCTTTATGCAGCGCGGGTACACTATTACTATATCCCTCACTTCCGATCGGCTTCTCGGCACAACTTAATTCTTTATTAGATATACTCCAAGGAAAACACACTCTAGAAGAAATGAGCGATGTATCTACAGAAAGTAAACTTTCAGAAATTCAAACAGCCAGCGATCTCAGAAGCTCTGCAAACGGTGGAGAAAACAATGATACGCTAGGTGCTTTAAGCATCGAAAATGCAGAATCAAAGCCAGAAACATCAACCCAAAATCCTGTAGAGCAGACGATCCCAATTTCAGCCAACGATGGCAATTCCATTGAAACAGAAAACAGCACACCTAGAGCTTTAAAAAAGAAGCTGGTAGGTTTTGCCGCAGAGCCCGTGGAAGAGTTATGGGAACATCACAAGAAGGTTGAACACTATCGCCAAGAGAATTCGGAGAGCAATCCTTTCGGAAAAATCCCCACAGAGCTCTCTTACCTACAGAATAGGGGTCAGGGTCCCAAGCCTTTGCCAGGGAGCCAGCCCGTAGCGAAACCCAAGAGAACAATACGGCTAGACGATTTACCAGATCTCCCAAGTCGGGCTGTCAAGGAGATTTCAGTGATCAATAAAAATACCGCATTGAATTTCAATTACCACGAGGTTGTGTTTCCGCTTCGCAGGGACCGAATTCTCGTGGATGTGAAGTATACGTCTCTTTCATCTTTTGACCTTGCCAAGCTCAAAAAGTACACTTACAACATCTCGAATGAAAGGGTCGGCCTTGGATATACTTTTGTTGGGGAAGTGGTAGAATTGGGAAGAAATTACATCAACAGTGATGTGTTTCAAAAAGGTACAAGAGTCTTTGGTGTGACCAATCCTTTGGAGAAGAAAGGGTCTCTTCAGTCGTGTGTTATCATCAACCCTAGTGATATTTTGATCCCGATCTCTGATCAAGATTTCGAAAAGATTGCTTCAATTGACCTCCAGCTTTCTTTGCCTGTTATACTGTCAGAGTCCAAATTTCAAATCGATGATGAGCTGATTCAAAGCGAAGTTCTGAAGGTCGAAAATGGCCCTGTTCAAGATAAGAAGGAATTTAGGAAGGGCCCACCCAAATCAACTTACGGTTTTGAGAGTGAATTATCTACTGAAGCCAAATTTGCAGTTTTTGGATCGGAGTACTGCAGAGCAAAGCAGTCTTTGGAGTTGATGGACTCTGTATTTCGGAAGCAAGAATCCGCCAATATCCTCATCAATGGTGGAGACACGAATCTAGGTTTGAATTTGGCCCAGATTATCGCTTCTAGTGTCTATACGCATTTGGAGAAGTTTAATGTTACGTTGGTAGTTCTAGAGAAGAACTATCAAGTGATGAAAACATTCGTTAAATCACTCAATTTTGGCGGCTTTAGAAATTTTAATGTTGTGGCTTTTGACATGGTGAACGAAGACCTCTATGTTGCCGGCGAAAGGGTGCCTATAAATTACAAAAAAGTGCCCTTCTTTGCTACAGAAGTGTTCGAGAGTATACTCAAGATTATACCAGAGTCCCAAAAAATCACCAAAAAAAATATTGGGGAGGCAAAATTAGATCTTTTCATTGATATAGTTGGAAGCAAGAAAATGTTCCAGAAGTCAGTCAATGTAACAAAAATCGATGAGATTAATTTTCCTTTCAAAGCTCGGCTTGAGGAAAGCGTCAAGCCAAGTTCAATTTTTGGCAAAACGAAAGAGCCCTTATTCATGAAGTTGTTAAAACCCAAGAGTGCCGGGTCAACGTACGTTTCTTACTGCAACTTTTACTTATCAGAGCCATCTTACCAAACGGATAAAATATTTAGCGGAGGCAAAGGATATTTGGATCCGTGGGGCCTGAGCTGGACACAAGGAATAGCTAATCAATTTGTGGGCAAGTATAACTACTACGAGAAAAATGATTTGGAAATTAAGAAGGGTTGGGTAGAAGAGGCTTTGCGGTTGGTTTTGGGAGGAGAGTTGAGGTTTCGCATCAATTACATTGTTGACTGGAGACACAACTTCCGAAAAGACATTGAAGAATTGCAGAAGAAAGACGGGCAGATTGTCTTCAAAGTGGAGTCATACTGAGGAATTTTCAATGCAAGAACCGACCGATTTGGCTGATGTAATTGATCCCATTGATCTGATTGATCCCATTGATCTGATTGATCCCATTGATCTGATTGATCCCATTGATCTGATTGATCCCATTGATCTGATTGATCCCATTGATCTGATTGATCCCATTGATCTGATTGATCCCATTGATCTGATTGATCCCATTGATCTGATTGATCCCATTGATCTGATTGATCCCATTGATCTGATTGATCCCATTGATCTGATTGATCCCATTGATCTGATTGATCCCATTGATCTGATTGATCCCATTGATCTGATTGATCCCATTGATCTGATTGATCCCATTGATCTGATTGATCCCATTGATCTGATTGATCCCATTGATCTGATTGATCCCATTGATCTGATTGATCCCATTGATCTGATTGATCCCATTGATCTGATTGATCCCATTGATCTGATTGATCCCATTGATCTGATTGATCCCATTGATCTGATTGATCCCATTGATCTGATTGATCCCATTGATCTGATTGATCCCATTGATCTCATTGATCCCATTGATCTCATTGATCTCATTGATCTCGGTGATCTCGGTGATTTGATTGATGAGATTGATTACTTTTATTTCATTGGTTTCATTATTGCGATATTGATTGATGGTTCTATTTGGTTTCATTACGAAATTTGATAAATTTATCACGAGGTTTGTTTACGAGGTTTCTTTATGAGATTAATTAAGAATTTATTCAAGAATTTGTTCAAGAATGTTAATCAAGAATGTTGATAAAAACGTTTGAATAAAGAATTTTGGTAAAAAAAAATTAATTCCTAAATCTAAATCCCGTAATATGAAAAAATTTTGCCCCGGAATTTTGATCCCGGAAATTCGATTGTGTTGGTCACATGCTATGGTCTCATGATGGTCTGCAATGTCTATGATGGTCCGCGAATCTCTCATACGATCTGCGATGGCCTCACACAATGGTCTCATACGATGGTCCCACTACGTGCCGAGATTATTGTGATACCCGCTTAACAAAGACGTGCATATAACCTGGAACGCAGTTTAGGCAACATTACATATTCTAAGCGGATAATTGCTATGTTTGGAACCTGTGCAAAACTTGCAGGCGTCAACGTTTCGCACCGCAATATCAGCATAAAGTAAACAACACAGCATACATGAGAGAAAACGGGTGAGATGGCCCGATGTCACAGGTTGTAATTTGCACTGCATCATGTGCCATCCAAGCTTCTATCACAAGACGGCTAACATGTCCAAGCGCCATACACCATCAAATGGGCTCAGAAGCTATACTTCCGTTGGGGCATACGTTCGGACAAGTGGCCACCAAGTCCAGAGGCAGACATAGGCTCCAAAATATTTTTCGGGCTTAAGAGTTGGCCATTGTAATATAGAGCCCTTTGCGAATGGCACACCTGTGCGTTTTGCGTATTGGGTAATCGGTTTCGGAACTGACCCACAGGCGCCGAGATAATGGGTGCGGTCATTCGCAAGCGAGCTTCCCCTTACTATATTTGTTGTGCGTCGCGCCCCTCGCATTTCCCCGAGGGCCCTGGCCGGTGAGGTATTTCGCTGAGACCACCCCAAAACTGGCCTCACCAAGTATGAGGAATCGGGATCCGAACACAACCCGAAACCATAGTCAAAGTAGACACCAGGGCAAATTTTAATTCAGAATTTCCACAACAATCCCACTTGCTACATTAGCGCTGTAGGATAGAATAGGCACTGCTAATCCAATCGCGGGAGAAATAACAACAGTATTCCTAAAGGGGAAGACTTATTTTTTTTTTTGTAGCATCACAATAAGAAAGCGTCTTCACGATTCTTGGACCGTGGATTTGTTCCAATTAGCAACAAGTGAATCACTTTTCCCCAAGCTGTTCCTCCTTCTTTATCCTCTACTCTTTGCTGGCGGAAAGTGAGATCGTCTTTGCCATTTCCAGAAAGTCGAGCACGCTGATCCTGAAATTATTGTTTCTCCGATAACAGATTCAATGCACGAGTGAAATCAACATGAGTTCCATGAGTGTCCACCACCTAATCAATAAGTTTCTGAACCAAGAGAAACCCATCCCTTTCCGACACAAGAGTGATCCGCCCGAGCCCAACTACAAAGCCTCCAGTGACGCTGCCTCTTCGCGGGCTTCTTTCGCCTCTCTGCATCTGCTCGACTGCAACTCCTCTGCGCTACGTCATCATTACCAGACCTTTCCTGGCCAGAATTCTTCCGAGGAACACCCCATGACTCCCGAAAAACATCTGTGCCACGATACAGCCGATACAGGGCGTGGTATTTCTGGGCCGGACGCGATGGATATCGTTCCGGAATCGACGCTCGTATCGTTACTTGGGCCCGAAATGAAACACCTTCGATTGACTACCCTAACACTAAAAGCGGCACTCGAACTCCGAGTTGAGCAGGAACGCACGAAACAGGAGGAGCTTCGCCTAGAGATCGCCTCTAGAAACCTCCAGATCCTCGATCGTGCTTCCAAGAGCGACGTGCCTCCCCACTTGATCCCGACCATGTGTGTGGGGAATGCTCCGCAGAAATCCTCCGTTCCTGGTCCTAATCTTCCTAATAATCCTTCCTCGGGTCACCGAAATCGCTCTTACCTGGGTGGCTCTAATCACGCCTCCGTCCCCAGCTCCAACAGCTCTCTACACGGCTCGCCTTATCTTTCACACCTGAACATTGTCAGAAATTATGAACATCCAGATAATGCCAGTTTGGTGCCGCCGGCAAACTTTCGATATGGCACTGGTTCTGCCCGCTTTAACCAGCCACTGACCAATCAAAGCCTCCGGCGCCCTCGATCCCCTGCAAAAATCGGCGCTGCTGCCGTCGCCAATCTAGCTAGCCCCATTACTGTTTACGTGCCTACACAAAGAACGCTTCCTTCGCACCAGCGACACTTCTCCATGCCTCTGGATGCTTTGCCTTCATCCAGAAACTTGGAGCGCTCGCAGCTGAAGGTAAAGTATCCAAATCCTCCTCAGTTCAACGTATTTAACGGCTCTTCACTGAGTACTTCCGGTGAAGAGGCTTCAGGAAAAGTGTCTTCAATGCAAGTGAAACCGTCTCCTGCGCAGCCGTTATACAAACAGACGAAGAGCAGCCAGGAGCCGTCGCAGGAATCCATGACTTCGTATCAGCACGTTATACAGTTCCATCATTGGAAACACGAGAATCCCGGCTCAGACAAACCTGAAGACCGCAGAGACAATAATGCTCAGCCAATGTCTAATCCGAGACAAGGGTTCCTGCACAAACGACACAAGTCCAACGAAATGTCGGTTGATTTACTGAGCGATCCGGCTATCGCTGAGTTCCGACAAACGCCACATGCCAAGGTGGAGGACAACGATGGAGACGTTTCCATGACTGCAAGTGATGCTACTGCCCTGGAGAGCCAGGTGGACTCTTACACAGAGGCGAGACGCTTTACGCGAAGCTCTAATAGGGGCAACGTGGACATTTTATCCACTCGTAGTGAATCATGAATCTTGTCTCTATTAGGCGTTGTTGCTATTGTTGAGCATTGATGTACTCTTGATATGAATCCTGTGCCATGACCTCAATCTCCTGGAGATCTAAAACAACCATGTCATCCCCGTTCTGAGTGTCGTCGATTTTCTCGAACGTGATGTCTGTTTTGCTGATAGAATCAAGTTCCTTCTTGAAGTCATGAGCAAACTGCCGGATGGAATTCTCTGTCACTTCATCGCTCAATAGGTACAGACAAAGGTCCTCAAGGTAGATCTTGTCGTACACGTAGTAAATGTCATGAAACCGAAACAATTCCTTCAAGTCAAGCAACAACTTTAACACCATGCGCTTGCCTGCTCGAAGAGCGTAGTATACATCGCTCCAGGCCTTGGCTGAGAGCTCGTAGTGGCGGTGGAACGGGTAGCAAAGCGACCGTCTGTAACCGGTGATTATGGCCGCTCTGAGAATGGATTCGTTGGTTGAATTGGGAATAGCGATTTGCGTGTCCAAAGAGGCAAACTGCGGTAGGATTTTGCCTATAGTCCAAGCACTCTCGATGTTGTGTTCTCCCTCATTCTCCCTAAGGTCAAACTGGTGAGAAAAGAGTAGAGAAAGCATCAACACGTAAATCTGCTGCTTGTATGCATTGTCCACTAAGTAAGATTTCCGGGGTAGTTGTAACATTTTCTGCTGCTCTTCTTTAGAGAAGGACACTGGACAAAGTTGAGATCTTTCCAGTTTCGGCATCTCCTTCTGTTTCTTGTACCACGAAAGAAACTGTTGCGTGGAGGGCGATTTCCAAGCCATAATTCCCTTGTAGAGTTTGTCATCGTCGGGCGTTGGAAATTTCTCCATGATATAGTCTGCCGCATAGTACTCCGGGTCAAACTTGATGTTTTCTTTAATTAATCGTTCGATAATTTTATCGTTAACGGAGGCATTTTCGGGGTTACCCACCTCATTGATGTCATTTTGATTGGCCATGGAGGCCAGAATTATTTGGTTATATGAATTGTTAAAACCGTACATCGGGATGACTGGCTCTTCGGTGATGAGCTGCTTGATCTCCCAATCATGCTCCATTCCGTCAGCCAAAGCGTTTCTGTCTGCAGCAACGGAATTATTCTCTGCAACAGCTTTTTCTCCTTCTTCAACGGCGATTTTTTTATCTGTGCCAAAATTTTCCTCAGTAACTCGATTTTCCATGGACGCCTTGACGTCCAATTCCTCAATCAAGGGCGTGTGTTTGATTGCCTCATCCTTTCTGGCTAAGAGCTTGGCTGTGAGGTCCAAATCAGTAAATTCTTGGCCCCGAATTTCCTTAGGAAGCCTGATTTTGACACAGTCATTTTTCAGGTCCAAGTCTGCCTGGGCCCTCTCGTCATCAACCAACAGATGCGAAAATCTTAGTCTTAGATAGTAAGGCGGAAAAGAGAAGATGAAAACGTTAGAGTCGACGACCATTTCGAGAGCCGGAGCTGAAAAACGGCCGTGAGAGATTTTGATGGTTATATGAAGAAACTCCTCATCCTGGTCCACGGTGAAATACGGGGTAAGCATTGGGATAAATTGTTTAGGAGAGCGATGCTGAGATGAGCGCGCAATGAGGTGAAGATAAGTCGTGTGGGGAAGAACCTGGTAGGACCCCTCCCATAACCTGGATAGCTGTGAAAATAAGGAAGGGGATATATTCTAAAGGCTTGCAATGGTTTGTGGGAGTTTTTTTCTAAAAAAAAAAATCTTACTTGTGGATTTTTGGATGTCAGTCGAAGAATTGCAATATGCTCTTTTGATACAAATTTGAAGTAAAAATGCAAGTAGACTTTGCAGCAAGTGAGAAAGACAAGTGTGACTACTCATTAGACTTCTGGTTAAAATTTCGTATGAAAAACCATCCGCAAGCCAGTCGTGAAACTATTAAAATTCAGAGCTTTTTGTAAATCTTGTATAACTGTGCTGTCTAGAAGCGTGAATAAATTGATGTGTTGAATCAATAATCAAATGCTATATCAACTTAAACATGAACATGAAGACATTCAGGAAAGTAACCCGAAAAGATCAGAAATTTTTCAATATTATTCTTGACGCAGAGAAAGAACATGAACCATGAGTACCAACTCCAGTGTATTATAGCCCAATTACTGTAGTAGGCTTAATAATCTTTTTAAGGTATTTCAGTGGTAAGTAGGATCTGGTCACGTGCGCCATTGGTAATGCGGTAGGCTCTACTTGAATAATCTGCGATGACCGACTCAATCTTTAGCACAATGGACCAAATACACACCAACGGCCAAGGTCCATCAAACACACATGCATCGAATACTCATTCCCTAGAGGAGGAAGTCCAAGAGATACAGAAAAATCCAACCCAAGAGGTGCATACTCTGCAAAATCCACAAGAGCTACAGACTCTGGAAAATACACAAGACGCAGGAACAGGCTCTGATACAACCAGACCCAGGCGTAGGTTTGTGGGACGTAAAAAAGTCAATGCAGACGGCTCCAACGCTTTGGTACAGAAGCAAAAACGCCACATCGGCAGGGCTATCAACCAGATTCCGGACGACATACTCAACGACAAAGACCTTAACGAGGCCATCAAATTGCTACCCTCCAACTACAACTTCGAAGTACACAAGTGCGTGTGGAACATCCGCAAAAACAAAGCGTCACGTGTGGCGCTCCAGATGCCTGAAGGCTTACTTATTTACTCTCTTATAATCTCCGATATCTTGGAAACCTTCTGCGAGGTTGAGACCGTGGTCATGGGGGATGTGTCGTATGGCGCGTGCTGCATCGATGACTTTACTGCCCGGGCGTTAGACTGTGACTTCATCATCCACTATGCACACCTGTGCCTCGTTCCCATCGATATCACCAAGATTAAGGTCCTCTATGTGTTTGTCACAATCAACATCGATGAGACGCATCTCATAAACACCATTCAGAAAAACTTCCACCAGGGTGACCACATCGCCTGCTTCGGCACTATACAGTTCAACCCTACTATCCACAGCATCGCTGGCAAATTAAGTGATGACGAGAAGCCCATTTTTATTATTCCCCCTCAGACAATGCCGCTCTCCAAGGGCGAGCTCTTGGGGTGTACATCAGCACGGTTGAACTCCAACATCTCATCCATGATCTATGTGGGCGACGGCCGGTTCCACCTTGAAAGCGCCATGATCCATAATCCCGAAATACCTGCTTACAGATACGACCCATACTCCAAGAAATTTACGCGAGAGTACTATGACCAGAAACAGATGGTGGAAGTTAGGAAAGATGCCATAAATAGTGCCAGAAACGCCAAGAAAATAGGCCTCATTTTGGGTGCTTTGGGAAGACAAGGAAACCCACAAACGCTCGACCGCTTGGAGGAGTCCTTCAAGGCCAAGAGTGTGGAAGTGGTCAAGATAATCTTGAGTGAGATTTTCCCCCAAAAACTCGCCATGTTTGATGATATCGATGCATTCATCCAGGTGGCATGTCCACGGCTCTCTATAGATTGGGGCTACGCCTTCGAAAAACCGCTTCTTACGCCGTATGAGGCCATGGTGATGTTGGAAAATGACCAGTGGTGTGACAATTATTACCCCATGGATTATTATGAGAAGAACGGGTACGGAAGGGGAAAAGTGCCAACTAGATAGAGCCCTACTCCTCCAAACCCAACAAGGTTGACACCTCGTGTTCAGTCCATGTGAACAAGTCTTCATGGAGATATGCCTGCACGATGGCCGAGAAATGCTTATAGAACCTCAAGAATTTTGCAGACGACGCCAAGATAATTTCGTTGACTATGATGGGATTGTTCAATTTCATCAAAGCCAGCTGCGTATCCATTAGGGCCGTGGGAAGCACATTCTGTACTGTAGTGTTGACTTCAACGATGCCTTCCTTATTAAAAAGCTTGTTTTCCGTTATCGCCTGGAACAACGAGGGATCGAAGATCTCGTCATCGGCGCCATCATCGTCTAGAGGACATATCATGTTTGCGATATTGTAGTAATCAGAGAGTTTGCAGTCGGCCAAAAGTGACTGGAATTGAGAAGTTTTGAGCTCCGTGGTGATATCATTAATCATGTGATTCACCTCGATCATCTTGTCACTGAGTAAGGTGATGGGCATGATTTTCAGAATCATCAAGTCCAAGAAGTTGAGCCTGCACAAGCTGACATCCCTTTTATTGAGCGAACCGGTGATCAGTTTCAAGTGCTCGTTAAAAACTTCGATTGGATCATCAACAACCAATCTTAAAAACCGCTCGTTTTCTTCAGGAGGAAAATCTAGAATGGTGCTGGAAGACATGGAGTCGATCATGGGGATCAAGTCTGAGTAGTAGCTGATTATCCATTCTGGAGGCTGTAGGTCCATGGACAAGTCGAATTTAGCCAGGTTAGAGTTTTTGATGGTGGCAAGTCTATTGATCAAAACAATTACGATTTTCTGCCGGGCCAAATCTAAAGACTCATCCACTGCCTGATGCATATTCCGGGCATTCTTAATTCTGGCAAACATCAACAGATACAACTGGAGATGGTCGAACATTTGGTAAAGAATGGGCAATTTTGTTTCTGACGATATCGTCAGGTCGATCTGCGCCTTGGTAGGCTTTGCCAAAGACCGGAGAATCTTCTCCACAACCTCATCAGTGGTATTAGATAAATCCTTACTGCCTTTCAACAAGCCAGTGATAAACTCGGATTCGTTAACTGTGATAGAGTGTACAAAGGCCAACAAGTCGGTGATAAAGCGAACCGGATCATGGAAGGAGTAGTAAACAGGGCGAGGTCCTGCATCGGACTTTACAGATGTCGGGGGTTTCGAAGAATCGCCAATCACCTGGTTATTGAACTCCTCGAGCAATGCAGACGACCGAGATTCGGCAAAAGCTTCAATGACGCCCTGGAACATCTCCGGTTTATCCTGTACATAGAATAGGCACATATGTAACTTGGCCAACCTGTCCGGGTGGTTCAACGAATAAGTGTTCGATAGGGATTTGTTACAGTATTGGGAAATTTTTCGCTCGGCTCTGTTGATGAGTTCATTATTCTGGGCCAAGATTTTGCGGCCTAATTCCGGGTTATCTAAACCCAAAAGAATCAGACACGACTCACTGATATCTTGGGCTCGCTTGAGAGCAGCAAAAAAGTCCTCGTTAATATCACTGGAATCTAGAAGGAAAAGCTCGTACTCGTTCAACACGAACTTGGCTTTGAAGTTCACAAGAAGCGATTTTTTTAAGTTAACAAGTGTCTTCTCGTTCATGAGCTCCGTGGCTTCTTTCCGGATACCCTCGGTCGTCGAGAGGCTCTGAGACAAATTGTTTTTAGTCGAGCTGATCAAGTCGTCCAATGCATGCACTCTATCACCCAATAATTTTAGTTCCCGTATGGGCTTTGCATATTCTAAAAGCATAGATGAATAGCTTTTGATCAAGTCCTTTTCAATATTTCCTCGGAGATTTTTTCGGGCCATGGATCCCTCCACACCGGAATCCACCAAACTCTCCACATCGGGGATTTTGGCCTCTAGTGTGTAGAAGAGTTCACGCATGGCACCGTCGCTGAGACCGGGATTAAGAGCTCGGCCCAAACGTTTTGACAAGGCTTCGGACCTGAGGTCTTGTGAACCCAAACCCACATCTTCAGACTGTTCTTGAGTACTTCCCAGGCCATGCGCCGAGCCTGAGTCATTCTTCGAAATCAGCAGGAGCGAGAGGGACGCATATTGTTTTGCTACATTCAAATCCTGATCGTTTTCATCGGATGTGTTGGCGAGTTCTTCAGTCTTTAGAAGGTTCTTGATATCCTTAAAGTTAGAAAGCTTGGCGCCCAAACTTTCGATATTCGATTTCAACGGAATAGAGAGCGATGGTTGCGGCGAAGGTAGCGCATCGGTTTCCGAAAAAGTATCGAACGTCACGAAATCCATTGGTTATGGCTTTATGAAGAAGTGCTGACACTGAGCGCGCTCCTAGTAAGTTGGCGCGGGAGGTACGGAGGTGTATGCCACCCTAGGCATGTTGCAACACTTCACATACGGTGTACCTGGAGAATGTGTAATTCAGGAGTTGAGAATAAAGGCAAATAAGTATAGAGGAATGGAAATTTAAGAACATTTGAGATAACGGACATGAGTATTTTTTTTTTTAAGTTTGGAAAGGATTACAAATGCAGAGAATAAAAGAATGTTGAAAACAAGATTGGTTGAGAATAATTGAAGAATGAAAATTAGATGATTGAGGGCCTTGAGACTACTGGATTGAACATATGGAAAATGTCGTATTGAAAATATTAAAAGATAAAAATTAGAAGCTTGAGAAGAAGAAATATTCAGAAGGAATTGTAACTATCTATGTGTTTCAAGCCTTCTGCACAGCTTGGAAGCCTATGTTAACAAACTCGCAATCTTCATCACCTCCTGCGTATTTGCGTTGAGAGCCAGGCCCAGCCCTACATTTTGGCGTTCAGCTAGATATTCACATCCAACAATGACTTTTTTCTCGATCTTTTGATCGAACGTGGTGTCTAGAGGCGACACCGGGGTTTCCAACGACACGGGATCAGGCAAACTAGGGGTTTTGTAAAATGTCATTTGCGATGGAGTCGCGTCGTTGGGAACACTGGTTCTAGGTTTCGCCTCTATTTTACTCTGCAGCTGAGGCATTATGGGAGGCAGGATGGGCATCAGCGGGAGCGGCGGCGTGCCGAACTGGACGAGCTGAAGAATATCCGAGTTGAACTCAAGCTCGCCAAAATTAGGATCCAGTGGGGGCAAGCACAAGCCCGGAAAATCTGCCCCAAAAATCGGCACAAGGTGGTACCGAATATAATAGGCAAACCTAGTGGCTAGGATCTTGCATAATGGGTAGGTTATCCACGTGCCCTGAATCTTCAAAAAGCCTCCTCGGACCCGTTTGATGCACAGTTGCAAACTTCGGGGCGTGGACTCTAACAATTTGGCAATATCAGCCTTTGCATTGGGCTTGATGAGAATCCTCATGATGCGCTGCTGCGGGAAGTCACCATGTTCTACACTTGGCTTGTTTTCAGGCGCAAGATTGGAACATTGCTGTAAAGAATAATCTTCCATGCCATAGATTCCCTCTTGAATAGCGGCACGCCAAAGCCCAGTCAAGTGTACCATTCCTGTGCAATAGTTCCAGATGACCCAATGTTCTCCAATTGGGTACTCAAACACGTAGAGACTGGGGTTTCTGGGGTCTAGCACTGGCGCACTGTACTTTTTCTCCACAATGGTAGGATAAATGGCATTGGCAATGCGTAACGCGGTGTAAGGCAATTCGCCTGTGGAAGCAGGCTTGATGGCGTAATTGACCTTTGCAGCTGAGGAGCTCATACTGCGACTTGGCTTTTTGAGGTGTGCATCCTTGGCAGGTTTCACCACCTTGAGCTTTTTGGACTTTATGTTGTGACTCTTGGGAGAGGCAGCCACAAAGTTATGGAAGTTGTCGGTTCTGCAATTTAGAGGCGACCCAATGCAGAGCCGTGGTTGCGGATATTGTAAGAGCAGCTGAGACATGAAGCTAGCCCGCTTGTCCGCAAGAAAATCTGACCGGCTTCTCTGAAGGTCTGCTCCATTTTTGTTGAGGTAGTTGGGCGTCTCGGGCGGTTGCAAGGACAGAGAATAGGACTTGTGTCGTATACATTCAGCTGGTCTTTGGTGATCATAAGTTGGTGTGAGTTGTGAGCCATGGAGCAGCTGCAACACCTGGCCACCGAGCTTGGGTAACGAAAGAACACGAGTGGGGGCCAATTTGAGATCACCCTGGGAAAAATCGGCCGATGAAGGGGGAATTGATCGAGATACAGAAAAATGTGAGTCTCTGTGTCGTTCAAAGCGGGGATCCTTGATCGCAGGTGCCTCCCACACTTCATAGTTGCCCACCATGGCGTTTTTCGGGTCCTTGAGTTGACAATGTTTGGCAGTGCTTTGGCCTTCCACTTGGTCTTTACATTTGGTGGGCCAAGACGTGAAAGGGGGGAGTGGATTGAGGGGAGGAAGTGTGGTGTAATGAGAGTCTCTGTTGAACGCAAGCCTCGAGGTGTCGGCGGAAGATCGATTGCTCCACATTTCCATTAGCTACTGTGAGGACCCGGATCTAGTAAACGGATCGCATCCGAGTGCGGCTGGCAATAGAGTTATATAAGATTCAATTAAGTTGCATCGGGGATTTTTTTTTTTTTTATTTTAGCCAAGTGAAAAACCCAAAAGGCGCTTCTCTCCAACGGTCGCCTGAAGTTCCCTTTCTTTCGGATCAGACCCTTCCTGCACTACGCCCGAGACACCCTAGACTATGTGGCTTAGATTCACCACATCAAGCCATTGTCGCCTTGAAACGGAGTCGGTGGCTCGAGATTCCCTGCTCCCTGCGCTTATAGGTACCCCAAATTCATTGACACCAAGTAGTCCTGCATGGAATGTACCCAGTACAGACCTCAGCCCGATATTTTGAGGCATGACGGTCTATTCGAGGCGGCAGATTGCGCCTGCTTCTGCCGGCCACTCGACATATGAGACAAGCATTAGGTGGCCGGAAAGCCCCTTGGCATGATTTCTGTATGTTTCCCCTAGCAGTTATGCCATGCATTATTCATATGGAGATAGAACCAGCGCAGGATACCACGCATAATTGGGTGTAAGCTTAAACCCTTGGCCACCGAAAACGTAGTAGTTAGGGGCGGGTTAAAAGTTGCCTGTTCTCATTTATTTTCTCAAGTGCAGGCAACAGGCCATTGTTTGATCGAGTAGGTGCGCCAGATGAATGCCGCATCAAGCAGAAGAAATGTACTGGCGCGAGTTGAAGGTGCTTGCAGATCAGCCGTTCGGTACAACGGTCCGAATCTTCGGAAACCGCGCCAAAGAGTGACCCTAGGAGTAGACACTGTTACGGCGGGGTATGCTACAGCTCATGTGGCTTCGTGCTTAGAAAAAAGCTCTCGTGCATGACCCGCATAGTTCGGAGGAGCATTGATGTTTCAGGGTCCTTCTTGGATGCAGCACAGCTCACATTCTTAAGGGCTACTTATCCCTGTACTCCTAATGTTTTTTTCGGCGTGGCACGAAAAATAGTGGTGGAGCCGCAAAAAATGATTAGCGTGGTCCTGGGGGAGTCACGTTTTCCCTTAAGAAAAAAAGCACTCCGGTTCTAATTCAAACAATGGGTTTTAGTTCCAGAGTAAAATAAGCGCCCACTCGAGAAGTTTGATTCAATCTTCTGATCTGGAAAAAATATGAGAAGCTTATTCAAAAGTAGAACCTTCTAAATCAATGATTTCTCCAAAGAATCCAAAGTCTGGGGGGAAGCTTAATTGTGGCAGTAAAGGCTCGCGGCTTCAGCCCTGCGTCGAAATGTGCTCTCTAGAAACCCAACAACTTAAGCTTTCCGATGGCAAACTGTCAGCACTCATGTCAGCATCCTGTATATTCCACATTCGTTGCGTCGGAAATAACTCTCCATTTCGTTTTTCGCCGCACCATGCACCTGGTGCGCCTCCAATACTCTAGCATGCGGCTGTTGCAGCCATGCGGAATTACCGCTGCGCATGTCTAGAACGGCTCAAACAGTAGTTTCGCCATGGAACTCGTACTATGCCGTAAAGCCAACCTCGCATGGATCTCGAGCCGATTGTCCCAGGGACTCAATTCTTCTGTGATTTTGAGGGGCTGCGAGTATGATATACCAATCTGAAACATTCCGACTTTGTTGTCTTTTACAGGCCCAGAAAATCAATGCACGTTTCAAAAAGCACGTTTAAGGAGCGTTTGCTTGGTAGTATGGCAGGTAAAAGCTCCTGCATGGATTCCGCGGATGCGTCTCTACACTGTACAAGATCAAGATCTCGCATATCGTGTCCTGCTTGCACAGGAGACGCAGACGCTCCGCCCGCAGATCCACCTACCGATCGTAAAGTGATCCGGGTCTCTATTTGTTTGGTATGGAATAATCTCCTCATTCTAAAGAGTCCACGTGACTACCACGTGAGCAGCAATCAGCGATGCAACCACTTCAGCTCGTCCCACATTGTACTACTTCCCCACTATACAGGACTGTATGGTAAGACCGGCGTACGCCGGTCTAGGCTACACTTTTCAAATTAGGTAAGTTTACAAGTGCCGACCTCCACACCTAGTCTGGCACGGGCAACTGGGATCAGAGCGTATTTATCGTCTTCTTGCACTCACTGACATCGGGGCCCTAGCGGTTTTGATTGTTACTGCATTGACCAATCAGGCCTCTATGTATTCTAATGCTTATGCACCCTTCAACTTCTCGGAGACTGCATCCAAAAACTCGGTGGTGGTTACGTAGGCCTCACGGGATGTATTGCCACAAGCCAAGGCCAAGTCCTTGGTCATGATGCCGTCGTCTTGCACCGTGGCCACTGTGGCTTCCTCCAACTTCTGTGCAAACTGGACCACTTCTTCTGTGCCGTCCAATCTTCCTCTCTGAGCGATACCCCTGGTCCATGCGAAAATAGAAGCAATAGAGTTGGTAGAAGTTTCCTTGCCCTGCTGGTGTTGTCTGTAATGTCTAGTAACAGTTCCGTGGGCTGCCTCGGACTCATAGGCTTTCCCGTCGGGGGTCATCAATGCGGAGGTCATTAGTCCTAAAGATCCGAAACCTTGCGCCACGATATCCGACTGAACGTCTCCGTCGTAATTCTTCAAAGCCATGACGAATCCACCCTTGGACTTGATCATCTGTGCCACCATATCGTCGATCAATCTGTGCTCGTACCACAAGCCGTTTTTCTCGAACTCGCTTGCATACTGCTTGTCGTAAATCTCCTGGAAAATGTCCTTGAAGCGGCCGTCGTACTTTTTCAAAATGGTGTTTTTGGTAGACAAGTACAAGGGCAATTTCTGAGCAAGAGCCATTTTGAACGAGGAATGGGCAAATCCGATGATCGACTCATCCGTGTTGTACATGGCCAATCCTACACCAGGGCCCTTATAGTCATAGATGGTCTTTGTAATTGGCTCTCCACCGGAGGCAGGCGTGAAGGTCATTTCTAACTTGCCAGCCTCGGAAACAACCAAATCAGTGGCCTTGTACTGATCTCCGTGAGCGTGTCTTCCAATAACAATTGGTTTCTCCCATCCTGGAACCAACCTGGGGATTCTGGGGATAATAATGGATTCCCTGAAAACAGTACCACCTAAGATGTTCCGGATGGTACCATTGGGCGATAACCACATCTTCTTCAACTTGAACTCTGCCACTCTTCCTTCATCCGGAGTGATAGTGGCACACTTGATACCCACACCGTACTCCTTGATAGCATTGGCGGCGTCTACAGTAATCTTATCATCAGTCTTATCTCTGGCCTCGATTCCCAAGTCGTAGTACTTGAGGTCCACGTCTAAATAAGGGTTGATCAACTTGTCCTTGATTCTGGCCCAAATAATACGGGTCATTTCATCTCCGTCCATCTCGACAATGGGATTCTTAACCTGAATTTTGCCGAGTGCCATACGACTTTGCGAGAGCTGTCTAGTAGCAGTCTTGTACATTGACGATTTCAACATTTTGGTATTGTTCGGTGGGGTAGTAGATTAGATTGAGTCAGATTTTGATGCGACTGGACGTCTGTTGTGTGAAGCGCGGCCGCGAATCACCGAGCCGGGCCGAAACCGGCCTAATTCACGGGTCTTTTGGATCATACCATATGGGCCGAAACTAATTCGTTTCAGTCACCCAATTCCTTTTTGACTCTTTTTTTATATTTTTTTCTTTTCTTTTCTTTTTATTTTTTTTTGATTCTGTTTGTCATTATCTTAATATTTGTTCGGTCCAGTCATTTTTTTTTTCGTGTTCCTGGATACGCCGGTTCAACAAAGCCGTTCCTGGATAAAGACTTTCCGGGGAGTGTGTTCCTGGATAAAGTCATTCCTGCAAAAGCCGTTCATGTGTTCTTCTGATTTGGAAATAACCTCTTCCTAGTAAAACCTCTGAGTGCAGAACAATAGAACCACTACGAAACCCCCGTCCAGTACACCCTGCATAATGTGCTGCGTATAACAAACAACTACGCTTTTCGTGAGATGTACGGGTCACTCAGCCTGCGTGCACGCACCATCATGGTAAAATAACAGGCGCGAAAAACACTCTGCCAGCAATTGCTCTCTATTTCTTCTGCTTAGCACCCGCCACTAAGGACAGAACTTTGCTGCTCAGCATCTCCGGCATTTCTGCAGACTACGGTGCGTTGAATCCGCCGTTCTGCTTTCGCTCTTTGATCTGACACCACCGTAGATACCACCGAAGATTGTTCAAGAGAGATAGACATAAAACATAAGAGATACATAGACAAGAGAAGACAGATAGAGATAAGAAGAAAAAGGGAATAAAGACTTCGGGATAATACGAAGTCAAGAAAACAAGAAAATATCAAGATATCCAAAGATTCAGAGAAGAGGAGTTAAAGAAGATAGATCAACCGTACCGGATTAGTATACAGATTTATTTTCAAGATGGAGGACGAGCCCTTCAACGGCGAATACTTTAAGCATCTCCTAGCATCTCTCACTCTTAATTCACGGGCCTTGATAGTGGAACTAACCGGCATTGCAGAAAAGTATCCCGAAGATGCACCCTTCATGGTGGAAATGATCGAGGAACGCATCAATAAGATCCTCCCCAAGTACAAATTGTACTCGTTCTACTTGATGGATCTGATCATCAAAAACATTGGTAACCCTTACAACCTTTTGTTTGCCAAGAATATCTTCAAGCTTTTCACCGAAACCTACCTAATTGTGGACGACACAACTACCCGGCAGAATTTGATTAATCTCTTCAAGACATGGATGACAGGCAAGACCACTGCTGGCTTAGACCTTTTTCCGCAGGAAATGTTGCTCCGAATCGAGAAATTCATCATCAGGGCCACTTCCTTGGGACTGGCTCTGGGTGCCCATCAGGATGGAGCCCAGCCGCACACATCACGCATTACTCGTGACATAATTTTACGAGAGGCCAACTACCTTCTCCAGTACATTATTGCCATGGATGAGGATCTCGAAAACACTATGGCAAAGTACGAACGAATGCATGTGGATGATGAAGTTTCTAAATCCAGAAATGGTGCCTGTTCCAACCTGGAGCATGTTCTCGATGCACGCAAAATCCAGATACTTCGCCTGAACCGAAATAATATTATTTTCGAGATCAACAGCATAAGCGAGAAAGCCATGAGCGAGCGGAAAGAAGATTTTGAAGCCCGTAAAGCGGACTATTTGCGCCGGCTTCAGGAAATCAGAAAGGCTTTAGACCTGCAGAGTGAGGAGCAGACAACAATGCTGGAAAGCATATTTTCTGCCCAGCAACAGCAAAGCGAGAAACTACAGGCACCGCTTACGCTTCAGCCGCCACTGCAACTCAATGTCGATTTGATTCTCGGCAAAGACGATTCCTTCTATGCATATGTCCAGGAATGGGGAAAGCCTTGTGTGCACACAGCGGCGGTCTCCACCGAGGATGCTCCAGTTGTGGTGGAAAACACGGTTTATGATGAGGTTGCAGCGCCCAACCCCTCCGAATTGGCTTCCAGTTTGGGCATCAATATTGAATCCTTCAACTTCGACGAGTACAATTCTAGCCTCAGTACTGCGGACAAGGACCTCGACCTTGATGACGACGATGGCTACGATCCGGAGTCCACCATCCTCGAAGAGAAGCATAGCCCACCCACGAGCCCGATACATGCTCACGTGCATGGCAAATCTAGCCTCAAGCGGCCCATTTCTGGCGAGAATAGGCCCGTTAAAAGAGTCCGCTTCGACGTTTAAAGAAAGCATCCGGTTATCCGTAGCATTCCATCGTCGATCGACTTATCAGCCCAGCATAAATAGCATAATCAATAAAAATTAAGTCCAAGAAAAAATCATCGATTAAGAATGGTGTTTTTAGCCAATAAAGAGGCTTAAGTGTTGGTGATAGCAGAATAAATAAAAAAAGTTACTTGAATGAATAGTATCTAGAATAGTGGCTAGAATAGAGAGAACAGTGGCGAGAAGATGAGTAAAGGAGATATATGTGGTGGAGTAAAGTAGCTAGAATGGCCAAAACACAACCCAAGATTGTAAGTGGTCGAAGAAAACTGGAAAAAGTTTGAGTTGATCAAATAGCTTAATTTAAATAATTCACGTATTGCAGGTGGGTTTAGATACACGTGTTGGATAAAAGTTGCAGATTCAATGGTTGAAAAAGTGGCCAGGAAAATGAGTAAGAAGAAAATGATAGAAGCCCAAGTGGTAAGAAGACAGAAGGCTTAGAATTATTAACTCAAATCAAGACCCAAAGCAATTCCCAATTAAAATTCTCAGATTAAGTGACTAAAATCAAGTGGTTGAACTCGACTGGTTCAGATCAGATGAATTGGTGGATAAAGTGGATATATTATGTGGAAGAGAATAGGTTCAAGGACCAAGTAGGTGGCTCAAATAAAGGTGGCTCAAATAGGGATAAAAAAACAAGACTTTTTTTCGTGGAGTTGATAGTGTTATAGAGGTTTTCATGTGAGTGATGTGCGTAGTGATTAGAATTGAAGCGAAGAATCAAAAACGGGTCACTTAAGTAGTAAGATAATTGGTGAAAATACAAGTGAAGTATCAACGGAGAGGCTGGCAAACATAGAAAAGTGTGATTGGAGGTTGTTAAGAATATCAATAGCTCCATTAAAATCACGTGCATCATGAAAACATTTTACTCCGAGTGTAGCATTTCCCAAATTGGTGTCTGAATACTGTAAGCCCTCCTAGATGTGAAGCAGGTATCTAAAATTTTTTTTCCTTTCTCCCACCATCAAATATTTAATTTTAAAGCCATTTTATGAGATATTTCAGTTTTGCAATGAGTCGTCGTTGCCATATATTGAGATATTATACTATATGTTAGACCCACCATGGGTAGGCACACTACCCATAGAGGTATCCTTCGAGCCTACGAATGCCAATGACTCGTCCAAGGCACCATACCCCGTGACTTGGACTCATCCATTCACCTTATCTCGTGACATGGCGTTTAACCACCATGCTTCACTTCTCTGGTATCCACAGGTTAGCTATATAAGTACTCGGATTCCCACCTACTGGAAACCCATCAACGAATGAACATAACCCCCAGTACTAGACGTATTCAAGAATCCCACACTATACTACAAAATCTTTTCGTCTATAAGAGAGATATTCAAGCCATATTTCCATATTATAGCCAAAATTTGAGAGACAATGGCAATATTTTAGATTGTGTAAGCCATATTATGAGTTACTAAAGCGTTATTATAGGGATTACAATAGCTTTCATTGTGGAATTATCTAGTACATTGCATATCGTACCAAAAGCCTTTTCTCAAAATTTAACTATTGTGAACAATTCATGGAACAAGTTTGTGGGAAACATCTCCGGTTATAACCATTGGCTGTGTTTTCCGAGAAAATTGTACAAGGCCTTTATGGCAAATCATCAAAAGAATTCTTTCTATTCTTTTTCAATGCTTCGATCGGATATGTTATGAAATGGTGCACAGTGTTTATTAAACCTATTCAAAGCAGCGCGCCAAAATGTTTCATACCACATTAGGAAACTTAAACAAACCAATAATTCAAAAAGTTACTGTTTTGAATGTTAAAAAGAGACTTCACATAAACAGTTTTTTTTTTCGAATTTTTGATCCTTAGCAATTTTTAAGTCATAATACGAAACTTTTTGAATTATTGCTTTTTGCAAGGGTAGTTTGAATCGTTTTGCCGCGCTGGTTTGAATAGTTTTGAAGAACACTGTAGGTGCATTCAAAGAATAAGACAGACAACCTGTTCGAAGTGAACTAGTCGTAACTATGCATCCTATCACGTACATCATAGCAAAAACTATTTTCCTGAAGTGTATAATACTAATAACTATTCTTGCCATCTCATGCAAATAGTTTTAATCAGACATTACGGTTCTTTCAAAGCCAAACAGAAAATCTACATGAAATAATAGTTATCTTTATTGCTATGCGTACTTAAATGTTACCGGCCTTCTTCATGTGCCAGTAGGACGACAAGAAAGGAAAGGCGAAGAAGAAACCGAAGGTTCCCCACCAAACAAAGCCAAATGGAATCTTTCTGTCCTTCACCTTGAAGGGCAAGTTGGAATAGACACCCAGCTTGGGAGTTCCGTGGATGCTATTTAAGATGACAGCGGAGGTCTTGAAGGTTCTGGTTCTAGCAGCAAATCTGCCCACAGGGGCTTGGAGGCCGATTCTGGAAAGCATTATGGTGTTGTAGTGGAAGAGTAGTGGGCAGATTTTCGAGTGCGAGTGGGGCCGCTACACCCATACACCACAAATTACAGAAAGTCTTTTTGAAACCTTTTGCCTTCAATTTTCATTATAGCGAGTCATGGTATTCTTTCATTATTTCTAAAATATCAAAATATTAATGTATTCCAGCACCATTTTCCTACTGTCTCCGCCATTTCTGCTCCAGCACCGTCGATTCTGGGTCACGTGCCAACAAATCTGGCTTTTTGCGCCCTCCCATTGGCGGACTCGCGCTACCACTTCCGCGCCTGTAGACAAGAAAAAATCAACCCACAACTCTCTACTTCACTTCATATACATCAAAATGGCCATTGCCCCCATCACCGGAACCTTAAGAAAAAAGATCATAACTGATATCTCCATCGGCTTTGCCATTGGATTTGCCATGGCCGGAGCCTACTGGCAGTTCGAGCACAAGCCTATTGTGCAGAAGAGAGATGCCTTCTACGCCAAGTTGAAGGCCGAGAAAGAGGCTGAGGACTCTGTTTAAATGATGTGGCTTAATGACGTGCTTAATGGTATGTGCTGATGTTGTGTACTTTATAGCACGTTCTTAATGTTACGTGTTAAATGATTACGTGACTCGGATGTCTTGGTGAAAATTGATCGTCAAGATGGCCTCAAATGTGTTGAGTCCATAGTCATGCAATCTTTTAATAGCTTGTTGTGGGCGAGAGAGGTTAGGTGAATATAAAACATGATACTCGAACAAAGTTGTAGTTTAATTGAAGACGTGGAAATCCATCACTAGTGATCTACTCTATACTACTACTCTATACTACTATATTATACTACTACATTATACTACCATATTATACTACTACATTATACTACCATATTATACTACTACATTATACTTTTGGCCTATACGTTAGTCTATAGAATGACTGTATTCAAGCCGCCTATAGACCTCTACATATATCCAAAGACCATCCCAGGTTCAAACAGGTGGTCTAAAAAAGGATCTTGAGAGAACTTCAAGATTGATAGCATACGTTCACTAGGGCACACCAGAACAAATATCAGAAAGAAGTAAAGGAACGGATTCTTTTTCGGTAGCTAATTCAGTTTTAACTAACTGATATAATCACAGTCTTAAAATCCAATACCAGACTCGAGAGAAGATCTTCGCCAGTCATTTGACTTTGAAGTTGTGAAATTCTGGAATGTCAGCTATTAAGATACCCAGATGCCTCTATAAAAATGTCCTGTTGAAGTCTGCAGCCCTGCCAAGTTGAGCGTAGTCTATTTAACCCCTAAACCTGTCATTCATTGTCTATAAGCTATAAATGGGCGAGCCTCTCTAAAATCTATAGACCATAATTGACTGATAGACGTCATAGTAGCATAAGATAGTTAATTGCTCATATTGGAGGTAGTAGTCATAGAAGGATATTTTCGATTGTCAATGCGAACAAGCAAATACCTAATTATTGAGGAAATTAACACAATGAATTAGTGACTACCGCCCGATTTTAATAGCAAGTAATCAATGTTAGTGAAAAATTTTAAGCACTGAGAATCAGGGAAATAAAATAATTTGAAACTTTATCAAAAAGGGAAGTTCCAAGAACACTAGATGGGTCTCATCTTCAATTCTCGATAAACCAAAAATTCAGGTCATCCGTCAAACTAAAAAAATACATTTTGTTTCTGCAAATTCAAAAGCTTTGAAGCCTAAGTAAACCGTGTCCAAATGAGAAGGAACCTTCGGCCAAGATACTGAGCAGACCAGACAGAAAAAAGCAAACCTATTGGTGATTGGTTTGTTTTTCAAATACAGAGACCAAATGGATTGTCAGAAACCAAAATAAAAACCGGGACAAACCAGCTCAAGCTTTGAAATGGCTCATCATAGCATACGGCCAAGTCGTTTGCTGATATACTGACTTGCAAAATCAGTCAAAAATGACCAGGCATATATTTCAAAGAGCCATTAACTTTCTTATCATAAAGAACGTCATAATTAATATCTTTGAGTGGGCCAGGAACTGGCGGTGGTAGTACTAAAAGTAATGGGTATGCACAGAAAGGAAGAAATCGGATGTTTAAACATTAAGGTTTTAGAATTTTAGCCTACCAAATACCTTATACAGTAAAGGTGACATTTCTATTTCTCATATAACCATTTCTATATTGCTATTTTCTATGAACATTAAAAGCATTGAGCCATATCTTCTCATGTCTTCAATGAATCGTAGAAATCTTCATTGTTGATGATGTCTGGCGCCAACACATATAACTTCTTGTCTAATTTCTGATTGAGGTATTTGAACGCACTAATCTCTGCTCTGGTTATGCCTCCGAGAATCACCACTATGGTGTACTGTTGCCTGGCTGAATCACCTGAACCATTTACTTTGCGGCTGTCCTGCCTTCTGTCAAGATTAAAGTCCAAAGTCTTGCCCTTGAACATGGTTTCCATGTTGAGACCTGTCCAGTTAGGACGCTTGTAGATATTATTGGTGGGCTTGTACTTCAAAAAGCTCCGGAAATAGAGCGATTCCACCATACGGAAGAGGAGCGGCACTGTGCCTCCTGGCAAGACAAATGATGGATTCGGGTAGTCCTTGATGGTTTCCACCAGCAGACTTACCTCCTTTTCATCATCCTCCACCGGATGGAGATTCCAGAACTTGTTGATGAGTGTGTACGTGCTTTTATACACGTCCTGGCCCGCAGTGATGCCCAACAGCATGAGGTCATCATAGCGGGCAGAGTCGGAGTCGCTTTGGGTGGTGGAGGCAGATGATTTCTGCATGGTTGACGTGGTAGTGGTCTCGGACTCGGCAAACTTGGCACCAAAAGAGAAATTGCCAAAGAAATCGTTGCCCTTAGCGTTGACTTTGACTATCTTGCACCGGAGGAGACTGGCCAAGGTCAAGCTTGAGGCCACGCCGTAGTTAAGTGACATTTGATGCTCGATTGTGTCAAGGTCTTTGGCCCGGATGCCATCATTGATTAACGAAATGATCGTGATGAAGTTGAGTATCACCTCAACCGGATAATTTCCATCAATAAAGCCAATGAGCATCCGCACCTGTGTTTTATAGTCCTGTTCAAATATGTGGTTCTGCTGTTCAAGCCACTTTTCTCGGAAATCATGTGAATAGGGCAGCATTAAATCGAATCTGATCTTCCCCAACACGCATTCACTGAGCGAAGTATGTTTCCGGATTAAGTCCTGAGTGAGCTTGAGATTACCCAAATTGGACACGAGTTTGCGGATCTCGTTGAGGTCCGTGAGACCATCTTTGGCGTCGACCTCGGATTTAAGCACACGGGCAAGCTTATTGAGATTGGCACCAATGGACGAGAAATTGAGATCCTTGCAATTCTGGAAAATTTGGTCGCCAGCAAAAACAGTACTATTATAGAATTCCGAGGATTGTGAGCCGTCGGTCTTAAAAAGATTCAATTCGTCGAGCAACCCGCCATACGTCATGGGACTCATAACCAAGGGGAAGTAGTCAAGATTACGCTCCAAGACTACCAAGTCGACGTTGGAAGAGAGGCTTTCCTCGAAGAAGTTCTGCTCCGCCTCAGAAAACGTCTCATCTAGGTATTCCGGGAACTTCTCCTCCAAGAGAAGGTTTACGAAAAGTCCTGCGTGGTCACCTTTTGCGTAAATATTTCTAAACTTGACGAGGTCTTTACGGTTCTCAACCGACTCCACTAGCCTCATCAACGACCTGAGGGTGCATGACACATTCTGGAGAGGGTTGTGTAAGTACTGCCAGAGACCGCTATTGGCGTAGACTTCACGGGCTTCAGAAACGTACCTGGGAGTGTCCAGAATGATGAAATCTTCGATCAAAATCGGGTTAGCCTTCCACCTGATGAGCCGGACGTTTGGAGCTAGACGGAGAACGGCATCAAGATCCACTTCCGAGCTCAATTCAAGCAAGCTTCCCTGGAAATTGAAGAGTTCTCGGTTCAACTGGTAGAAGAACGACCGGGACAAGTCCTTGACTATTAGCGAAATCTTTCTTTTGCGCCCTAGCAACTGCCAGAGTTGTTTGAGGGGCTCAATTCTATGCAGATTTGGAATCATAACGAGGATGGACTCAAAATTTGCCGCCGAGACATCGAAATCCGCCTGACTGGGTAATTCATCTAACCATAACAACTGTTCGAATTTGCCTTTTTGCTTGATGACTGAAAAGGGCGTGAGAAAGTTCAAAAGACCGGAGAGGTTTTTGGTGGTTATGAGGAGGTTGCGTTTGGTATAGACTTTATCTAGCGCTCCGAAAAGGTTTTTTAGCGTGGTTTGGTTGAGCAGGTCCATATTTGTAACTTGGACAAGGGATTTGTTTTAGATTAGGGTCAGACCGCTGGTTCCCGAGCCTTGTGTAGTATGGAGATTGTGTGCGTAGATGCTAGGTCACGTGGGCCGTATCTGTACAAAGCCTTTGTCTGCAGGAAATTGGTGTTCCTATGACTGTACGAAGTTTGTGCTCCGTGTCCTTCTTGCCAGTCCTGCATACTTCCGCGGCCGGCTGGTTGGCTCGATGCCGCGATCTGTGGCGGATGGAGATTGCTTGACGGCGTTGGGTGCAGAAACATTCATTCACTCCCGGTATTATATACAGGACATGGGGTTCATTCAGGCCTAACAATAGTTCGTGGAAACTTTCCGCGCGTCGAAATAGATTTGTGGCGACTGAATGCAGATGAAGCAACGCCTACGGGCGGGTCTTCGGACTTAGGAGCTCCATTGTGGAGTTATTTCAGATCTGTATGTTAAGCCACTGCTAAATTAAACACGGGGAGACATGCCATTTCTGATGAGGCTTTTTTTACACTGCATCGGAAAAAGCCAATTGATGATTCTAGCTGGTGAAGAAGGATTACTCACCGAGAGGACAAAAGGTTATGAGCGCGTATATTATATGTACGTACATGTATGCATGGTTACGAGCTCTAGGGCACCAACAACTAGAGACAGAGCCGAAAAGCCCCTTTAATTGTGCCGAAATGCCGGTCATGCAAATAGAGATGCAAACTCACGCCTCGGCAGGGCCCGGTGAAATTAACATTCAAGACTACAGAATGAGGATGCCTGCATATGTGGTTCGCTTCCGGCATATATTTTCATGCATTCGTGGCCGGCCACACAGCATGATGCAAGGGGTCCCACATTGTGAGGCATAAGGATCGGGTATTCCTGCAATACAGTTACGAGCACGCGCTCATGCATCAAGCCCCGTGGAATTGTCCCGGTCTACAGAGTCTACAGAGTCTACAGGACCTGGACCGGCCGTTTACATGCTTTTCAGGTTATATACGGCCTGTAAATGACATGCCGACTATGTACGTGAAGAGGGGCTGAGTAAACTTGCAGAAAAGGGCGTGCGCAGCACAATTTCTCCAGCCGAAATGCCGAACCCTTGTTATATGCCTCGGCTCTACTCGAGATTTTGGGTTTGATCTAGAGCCAGCTCGGCGATAAGAAGTTTTGCACGCCCGTCTGGATCAACTACAAACATGCGGATTTGTTTCACCCCGATACCAGAAGATGCATTCCTTCTCAGATGAAATGCAAATCAGATGCAAATCGATGCAAACCAGATGCAAATAAAATGCAAACCAAATGCTACAGGTGCTAATTCCACAGATGCAATGTAAAGAGAGCAGGAGGGGTAATTCTGCCATGCTGGCAGCAAAAGCGTATATGTACTGCAAGCCTGAATTACTACGTAGGGATATTCTACCCAATATCGACTAAAGTAGCCGAGGCGTTTTGTATTGGAATGCTTAGCACCAGAACTCAAAGGAGCTGGCTGGAAGTTTAGTCCATGAGTGTCACGAAAAGTACACAATGAAGTACCAGCGGTCAAAGATGGCATCAGAGGAAGCAAGAAGATGGATTTTTAGAAAAGGAGAGAAGGAAATAGAACATTGATGTACTAAAAGTAGGGAAGAATATCAGTTTTTTTTTGTTGGAGGGAAAAAAATATTTTTAATATTTTTGTAGGAAGGAGATGGAGTGGTGATCTACCAGAAAGAGAAAAAGATACATAGAATAGAACTAATGGGGATTGGATTATGAGAAGAACGAAAAGTTTGAGTTCAAATTATCAGAAAAAGAATTAGAATATTGGTTTTTCAATAAGGAGGAAAGGGTTGGATGTGTCAAAAGGGGAAATAATAGAGTAGCTGTTAATAAAAGGAAGAGAGTAACAGATAGGGCATATTGAAAGAAAGGACGATAGAATAAAGATTTATTGATATCGAAGAAAATAGGGCACGGTTGAGTATTTAATTAATGAGAGGAGAGTACACATTCAGAAGAAAAAAGAGGGGTGAAGAAACCAATTTTAATAGGCAAGCAGGGAAATGGTCAGGAGAAATAATATTTACCGCACAGAGGAAATATTAATCGTTTATAATTTACATATCCTGTTAAGAAAATGGTTGAATTCTGGTTAAGTTCTAACTAGAACTGGCAAAAACATGGTTAGGAATGAGATGAGGGTGAGTAAAGAATCAGATAAAAGAATATATTCTGAATTTTATCAAGAAAATGGATTATTGATATTCATCATATACCATAGTGTTGACAGTATTGATAAAAAGAACAACTATGTTGAAAGTCACTAAAGGAAAGAAGCTTAATCCAGGTCTCTCTCATGGAAAAAAATAATGAATTAACTTTGGAACGGACCCAAAAAAATATGGTTGACTCCAAAAACGAACAGCAGGGTTCCAGCCATGATTCAATAAGTTGTTTCTAGACATGGATGAACCTAAAGAAAGGGAGCTCGACTAAACTGGGACAAGTAAAAGCGCATTAAGTTTTCATACCCAAGTGAGCTGAACTTCATTTTTTTTAGAAGGAATCCTAAAATGGAAATAGTCGTGATTTATAAAACTGAACAATCTATATTTTGGATTATTAATGAATCTCCATCTCTATTTTATATCTGTCGAAGGTAGTGCTTGATCAATGAGCGTAGTTCTGGTGAGAGCCTAGGTTTATTATATAGGCCTTGGGGCCCAATTAAAGCAACCCAACCTTGGAGAAACGCCAGGTCCTCGGCGATAGGCTTGAACGCCTGCGGTATTTTAGAACCTCGGCGATAGGCTAAATTCTCGGCGATAGCTCTGGGCCTCGGTAAAGCTTTAGGCTCTCAGTGATAAATAAGAGTTTGGGCATAAACCCCGGTCATTTTATTTGTCCTCGGTTAAAATCAGTCCCTCGGCTGAAGGCTCATCGCAAAGCTTGGATTGGGCCGAGTTTCAAGCTCTGATACACGTATCAGGCAATATTTGACTGGAAGTAATGCGATTCATCACAAAGAAAGATAACGGCATGCCGTCGATTTTGAGAGGTTACTCGTAACTTGGAAAACGGATAATTTATTACTTATTGAATAGGTCAATCAGAGTGAGCTATATGCACGTCGTACAATACAAGACTTATATGTAGCGATCCACCAAAAAAGGTCGACGAAAAAGTCGTAATTGCAAGTAAATTTAATGAAAAAAACGACCAGTGGATTAAACCATCAAAGGAAGCCTCCAAGTTTGAACAGCGAAATAACCTAATCAAGTCTAAAACCTCTCTTGGGGACCCAATGTCTGGGGTAACACCTCCGTCGTCTCCGACGTTACCGACAATTTGACGGTACTTTTTCTTGGTCAAAGACTTCAGTTGTGGTAGACCTCAGAACCTTTTCTTAATGCCTCGGAGAAGGTGGAAGCACCAGTTGGCATAATCATGAACTCTTGGAAGGCCAAAGCTCCTCCAGCGAGGGAACCACCGTTCAAGACTAAAATATAACCATCAGTTCCATCATTTTAATCTTGCTGTATCAAGAAAGTCATTGGTTTTTTATGTTATGAAGAACTAAAAAAAACTAAATTTTGCTAATGAAATCAGCAAAACTTAATTCATAAAAAAAATCAGTGACAAACGTTAAAGAACCTTAATTTGAGGTTCATAATGAACAAGAACTTGGAGCTTTAAGTTAATTAGTAGAAAACTATTTTTGGTTTAAAAACAATTCATTTCATAGAGATGGTATAAACATTAATCATCAAGGTCTACAAAAATTTTCAAAATAAGTTTCTCTAAAAATTGAGAATCAAATAAGGTTTAATTCATGACCTATTTTGTGCAGCGCACGACGCAGTGAAATCAAGATTGCCCCATCATTATGATGCAGGAAGTGGTGAGGGTAGTAAGACCTGAAAACAGTAATTTCCTAGCTCACAATTTTAATTGCAGTACGGAAATTGGACAGGCATACATCCGTACTCCAGTACATGCCGATGCTGACTTGGAAAAATCAGATAATTTCTATTAATGTACCCGGATGTTATTGACCTACAGCAGGTCTACCAAAGATTCGGAAGTTTTGGATAGGCTACTTGCTGTTAAACCAGAAACGGCTTACAAGAACGTTGCTTTTTTAAGTCCTTCTATTGACGACGATACTAATTCTATCTTAAGGATTAGTTAGAAGCCGCTTGATTGATATTTGATATGCAGTGTGGCGCCGATTACGGAGTTTTCAACGGAAGCGGTATCCCCGAGATTGATGCTTTGGTACTGGTTGCGGATTATTCCCAAAGTGGTTAAAACACATCTTGAGGTGCAGTTTTGACTAAAGAGTCTCGTTTTGGAGTTAAGAGTACTGACCTTCTGCTTTGCAACTTCAATGTAAAGACCGATTTCCCTTTAGCCAAATGAACGCGTCAGACAGAAGTAGCTACTACTTCAAAGGATAACCCGTTCAAAGGATACACCTTATATACAGGAAAGTACCACAAAACTAAATATATTACTGTATTACTATATACAGTTTACTATATACAGTTCTAGTTAGTTCAGTCTATACACTACTTAATATACCTTTACCTCTACATAGTCCTATATGCACAGTACTCCCATTGTATGCAGTACTATGCAATACACCAAAGCTTGGCGTAGGATTAAATCTAACTAGTGATTGCTTAGTAATACAATGACTGAATACCGGTATTTTTAAGACAATGGGTAAATAAGAATCAGGATTATCCTGTAGGGTTTCGAGGATACGTCGACTAAATGCAGGTTATGTCAATATTAAGGGTGAACAATAGCGTGCCATAGCGGATCAAGTTCTGAATACTACTGGCATGCTTTGTAAATATTGCAACAAACCACACAGTGCCAAGTCTTAATTTTACGTATAGCTAGTAGCATATGCACCTATTTTTAACATATGCATGGCTATTTTCGACAAATCCTTATATTTGGCACAAACTTATACACACTTACACAAATCCACTCATATGAATATATGAGTATACAGTATTCGAGGAGACGAACAATAAGTTGGCGTTAAATTGAAACTTGTAAAATTTTCCAGTACGCGAATGGTGAAAAGCGAGTGTGTGTTGACTATCACAACTGAAAAATCAAGTGAAAAAGAAATTTGATTGCATTGTAGTGTATGTTATTGCAACTATATTTTAAACGAATGTAGATTAGTGCAGTGTAGTTAGAGCAGTTTTCGGCCAGAACCACTATGGGTCATGCTATTAGTATCTTCTGAATTGTTGCTTTACGAGACATAAGATTGTTACAAACTGTAGCAACAAAGAATTACACAACGCTCGTATTTGTCTTCAAAAGTGTCACGTTGCAATAGGATTGTTCACCAATCACCAATATTCACGTGCATTGTTACTTCACGCAGAACCCGTATTACTTCGAATTTAGATAAGCCTAGGACTTCCTTTTTTGAAGAGTTCAGCAACCAGACTTAAACAAATTTCAAAGTCCAAAAAGTATCAACACGGATGTAACATTTATGTATTGTTGATGAATATAAAGTCTGCGAATGCGCAATTTAAGACAAGGCGTGGTTGGTTTACTGTAAGGTTCGAGGTGTCATTGTCCTGTGTGTGAGATTAGTGGGGCTCAAATTTCCGACACAGAGAAGTATTAGAGTGTATAGTATCGATTTGAATAGTAGTACAGTGGTGATTTATGATGATGTATTGCAGTCGTGTAAATAGTATATATCATAATGTCGGGTTGACGAATCTCAAGAAGGAGTGTGGCTACTACTTAGCTAGGTTCGGTATATAGTCTACCCCGGGTCCACCTTCTGTTGAAGTCAATCACGTGATTAAGCCTAGTAAAGCAAAGGCTTTGAATCTATATGGGAGTATGGTAAAATAGGGGATTTAGTGTAGTAGTAGTGGATTTTGATGATGGTATAATTAATAGTGTTGCAAGACTTCAATTAGAACCTCGATGGTTATACATTCCTCTTGTGATCTTCATCTTTCCAAAGGTTAGTACACTACATTCTTAGACAAAAACATCGACATGCCAAAATTTGTACCACGACTGATAACCTCCTACAAATAAGTGCAGGACCAGGTCGTTGCTTCCCGCCAATTAAGGGTTCAGAACATTTGAGCTTCATTCATATACCAATCACAGATACATATAGCTATTAAGTTCTAACAGCCATGGCAGGAGAAAAAGAGTAAACCATTCTACTTTAGGGAAAAGTCAAAAATCACATGGGAATTAAACTAGCCATAAAGGGTCTCACATTAATATTAAAAATTGATGTGGTAGTTGTTCATTAGGGTAGTGCCATTGTACATACTGTGCAGTACATACTATGCAGTACATACTGTGTATTGGAATATAGCGCACTTTAGTATTGCAAGATGTCATGCTGGCTTGATTAAAAGGACTCCATATCCCAACCCAAGAAAAGTTGGCAGCTACTTACCGTGAAACCTTTACATAACAACAAATCGTGCGCTTACCATATAATGATTCGCAACCTAACTTAAGTCTTAATATCTGACCAATCAAACACCATACTCGCAAATTAAGCTTCGTAAAAAGTACATGAATGAATTTCGTAATTTAAGATGTTGTTACGTACGTCACTAAAATCACTGATTAGGAGCTCGTAAAATATCGTTATCGGGGCATATATTCACTCAATTGGCCATTGAACTGGTGAAGTCCCATATACAAAACACCGACGATCAAGAATTGACCCCATGATTGGATACAGTTATCCCAGAAAAAACCAGTCCTTTCAAGAAACTCCCGGTGGCCTAGCTGGTTAGGGCTCAAGACTGTAATGGAACATTGATATCTTGAGATCGGACGTTCGACTCGTCCCTGGGAGAACTTTTTTTGCCAGTACTTGCCATCGAAAATGTTCTGCTATCCTTTGTTGGACTTGCCAAAGTCTTTGACTTACGCTCGTAAATGCTCTGCTAAGTTAGCCCAGTAATTGACCTGCACACAAATACACCGCGCATATACACATTCCAGCATTTAAGCCGTTTTGCATTGTATCACTGCATACAAGTCATGCACAGTTGGCCGCAACAAATTGTAATGACCAATCAGCGTCTCCAAGGGAATTCGCCCCAATCTGATCGATCAGCTGACCTTTCAAGGGTCTCACAACTTGGCGTCTCGCTCAATCCCGTTGAAGTGTACCAAGCCCTCCTGCACCACCGTAGCAAAGTGGCTGCCGTTTTTATTGTACATCTGACCCTCAAGCAAAAACCGGTTGTTGATCACTCGCACTGCACGGAAGCCAAAGGCCATCCAGTCAGTTACGTTAAAATCGTCATCGTGGAAGTAAATTGAGTGGTCCAACGACACTGAAATGTAATGTGCAGCCGCACTCAAGTCGAGCTCCGGGATCCGGAGAACCCGGGCCAACCGCGTTGAGAATATCAGGTCAGACACAACACCCAAGCCGGTATACTGGAACTCCTTATCACTAACAACCACATCGTCATTTCCCAACCGAACAAGAAATGCTATCTTACGTTCTGCCGCTGGAATCTTCTCCTCATATTCGGTTCCCTCCAAAGATACAAATTGCTTAGGGATTTTATGGTAGAGCATGCGCGATTTGGTCTTGTAGTCAATGGGCAATGCCTCAATATCCACATTCCGCAACCACTCCGGGTATGGAGTAGCAAACTGGAAGGGTTTGTCAGGTACCGGTTCATCATCATCATCATCATCGTCATCATCTTCTCCCGCCCTGTTTCTGGCCGCTTCTTCCTTCTCTTTCTCTTTCTGCATATAGGCCTCATACACATCCAAACTTTTCTGGTACGAGTTCCGTTTGGTCAAAGAAATCGTCGAAACAAACTTCAAGTCGTCATCCTGGTAACCCCTGACATTGCGGTTGCAGAAATTTTTGCCTGTAGACACAGGTTCCACCTTCCAAACTAAAGGCACCTCATCATTAACAGCCTTTATGAACGAAGAATGACACACATTGGGCATGAAACCTTCCGGACTGCTGCGGATGGCAACGAGAATGCCCTGGCCCACCAAATTGCCGCCGTATACACCTTTAGCCGAGGGATGGGGCTTGGTCAAGGGATGCAAGCCTCGGTAAGTGTCAGAGCCAATCTGCTCGATATCAAAGAGGTTTTGAAAATCGGGCATTTTAGGAAAATATGGAATAGTGTTGTGGAATTGATCAGGAAAAGAGGAATTGATTCAATTGTTTAGAATTGATGGAATTGGTTCAAATATAATCTGTGATTGGTTGGTCACAATTGATGAATATTTTTTGGTCAGAATCGGGAGAATTTAACTGGATCTATAATTGAAAGCACAAAATAGATCACGAATTGACAAATTTGATCAGTTCAAGTCAAAGAGGACTGAAATGGATGGTGGATAAGCAGGTTTAAATAGCTGGTGTACTGGTGCAGTCTTTCAATTGAAACGATATTCAATTGGCTTGGAAAACACTGGGCTGGTCGATGATTGCACGTAATATCGAATGTAGGAATCCAGGAACGGTTTATATATGGTGAGCAAGCCTTGTAGCTCGCGGGAATGGCAGGTTTAAGAGAAATGGGAGTTTTGGCGCTTGTGCAGTGACAAGGCCTGTGATTTTGAGACGCCATCTCCGCTCGCACTGAGTGCATATTGCCCGATTTGGTAAGACTCGATCTGGTTTTAGTTACCTTTGCAGCGTATATTGCTCCAAGAAAGGGTTGGCATACCCTACTTTGATTGGAATTGCCTTGGGGACTTGCAAATATTTGCAGGTATTGTAGCGCACTGCATACAAACGCATAATACCCATATTTTCAATCACGGCCTGGGTATTTTTGGCGATGTTAACCCCGCTGTAACGACTTGCGCGGGTGGATATGCCTAGTGGCTCGGCTAGGATCTGAGTTGGCCGAGCAATATAATATGCAGGTCGATATATCTCCGTTCCCGTTCCACAGGCACTAGCTTTAAAGTTTGAATTTGGGATCTTCAGCCGTTTGTGGTTAAGAATGAGGCTGAGTCTAGGTATCTTGTTTCATGATTGTTTCATCTTTGTTTCATGCTGTGATACGTAACATCCTGGGTTCCAATCGGTTGATGATGTTTCACGCTCATTCCGGGCTCATTCCCCACCATTCCATGCTCTTCTATTTGCACACACAGTATATATTTTCATTTACATTTGATTGGGTTTGATTTTGCGATTTAACAAAATTTCACATGAGGTTACATTTTTCGTGCTTCACGTGCCATGTGCCTTTTTGATGCGATGACAGCTACACCCGTGCATCCTGAACCCAATTTCAAGTCGTATTAAAAACTTGGCTTAATTAAAGCCTGTATATAGGACCCGTAAATCGCCCTAGTGATCCCTGAGATGCACGGAGGCTTCTTCGGGGGTCTGCAAAGGGGTATTATCTGCAGGATGTTTATTGTTACGCACCTGAGTCTACTACTGCTATGGCCGGAGTTATATGACGGCTGCATGAGATTTCCCTTCGCTATGCGCACCAATTCCATTGATATGTACAGGCCCCAACATAGAGCTGGTGTCGGAAAATTGGCCTACATGCAGTCCCCAACATTGGACCGGCTGCCAAAACTCCACATGCTGTTCCCAACATCCGTCGCCTACGCTGAAGCACATGTCCGTAATATTTTTTCGGTGTTAAGAATTGTTAAAAAAGAACACACAACGCCATGGCTGGAAGGGTAAGTATATTTGGAAAATATGAAGTCCAACTCTTCAAGCCTGAAAGGTGTATACGTGGTTTGTGTGAGTGTATGCAGGATTCTTTGCACCAGTTCTTAAACAGCCATATTTCAGCTATTATGGTGCAATAAGTCTACTTAATCTGCAGTTTAGAAATCTCCATATGGCTTCTGGAAAATTTATGGCTTCCGTGCTGTAAATGCAGGAATTACATCTTTAGATTTTCTACAATATATGCAGGCAAACCCACTTAATTTTGGGGCCGTCTATGCAGGTGTTGAGCCTTTCTATACAGTACTCATTAATAGTACAGTAACTTTCACACCATTTATGATGTAACAAACACTAGGAAAGAAGAAACTACATACAAATAATGTCTTAGTAATTTTATTACATTGTATAATATTCTAATGTTTTTTTGCCAGTCTAAATTGAGTATGTAGAAAGGGACTGGCCAGGCAATTAATTTCCCTTTCTGAATAGGTATATCCGAGGCAAAATCATCCCTAGAAGCTGGGAAACTTATCCCCAAGACTGGAAGTATATTTTATTTGTTCTCGGGATTTGGAAAGGAGGGGAGCGTACTTCCCAAAAACTCATACTACGGAAAAAACCAGACTACGAAAAGGAAGTTTAGTTGGAGTGGTATATCGACCAAAAAAATAAAAAATAATCAATTTTTTTGGAGAATAATTTTCTGCAAAGATAATTTTAGTTTATTTTTTAAACTGGCTTGATACTAGCGAGTATTTCTTTTTTTTTACAGCTCATGAATATTGCCGGTTGTGGGGAGAATTGTATTTTTCCATGAATAATGTATTAGTATAAGACAGTATCGTTAAGATTACCGTATAAATTTGTATAATATCGCCACGTGACTATATACTACGTACAGTACGGCCGAGGGCCTGGAATTGACCTGCTCCAGACGGCTGAAGTGACCCAAAAAAGGTATTTTTTTTTCTTATATAACCAAGTTGGTTGACAAAAATCTGGAATATCAAAAACCTTACTTTTACTACTATACAATAGAAAATGGGTACTCTGCATTAGGTCTTTTTGTCCTGAAGTAGCTTGGTGCACGGGCGTGTACCGCAACGCTTGGTCCAATACCGAGGTTTGCACCTGTCCAACGAACAACTATACACTCACTGGTAATTTAATAACAGTGTTAAAAATAATGATGGCTAATTAGTAGTAATAATGATATTTGTTTTCTTGATAGGGTTGTTCTGCTAATTACTACAGCACCGGCCTAGTACAGTCTAGGGCACCAGCACACTACAGAAGTATGATAAATACGCGTACAGTATCTGTAAATTCCATACCGGTAGTTCAATATTGCACAGTTCTAGAGCATCAACATGATATAGAACAGAAGTGGAGTTAAGGTCAGTCCAATCTAGTACTTCGTACAGTCTTCTACAGCCTAGCACTGCGGTTAGCACAATATCAGTATCGTATATTCAGTATAATCAGTCATATCATTTAGGGTCATAATAGGATCAGTGCAGTACTACAACATTATTACAATAACTCACTATTAACGAGCCGTTAAACCTATATCAATAGTCCTATACATAATTTCCTGTATATTCTCCACGACAATCTTCTTGGTTAACGTGTCACTCCATAATTCTATCAATACTTGATTCTTAGCTGAGAAAACCTTTCTTCGAAAATCAACGCTTCTCCCAAGAGGATCCCATACCATATATCTCTATAACACATTACATGAAATCGTTTGGATTATGCTTGAAAGCATCCTTGTGGGCTTCAAATACTGCAGTTTGTACAGGATATATAGGACACAGGGGACTTAGAATGAGGATGACTAGTCTACACTGCTTACGAATCATTAAACGTGTTCTTTGGCCGCGCTAAAGTCCAAAAAATCTAGCTGATTATTAGCAGGCCCTTTCCAAGTTTATAGGAACACGGGGGGACATAGACCGCTCATAGATGCTCTGATATTTTTAGATACACTAATGAATACTCATAGCTTCTCATCTACAGTCATCTACCACTTAGATTTATCACACATACTCTCAGACACTCCTATAGAGGTTGAACATGTATGACGTGCTGACCCGTGTATCCAGGTAAGGTTACATACACTACAGCGGAATTGAACAAGCTCCATAAGGTTCCGAAGAATGCATGAGTGCAGACTAGTGTTATATCTGGATCTTGGCGTCATGAGTTATTAGGTTTGACTTCAGAGAAGGGATTAATAAGACCGGTGCAGGAGCAACGAGTCCAAGGTGAAAAGGTATATATAAAGGGGATCCCGCTCTTGGTTGAGAGGTGTCACTAGTGGCCAGAATATTAAGGATTTCTTAGTATTGATCCGTGGCACCACTAAAAACATAAGAGTCAACAATGAGCAGTTCCGAAGCTTTTGGATTTTTTGGAGCACAACGACATAGACGTTCCTGATTATGCAAATAGGAATGACAAAGTCCAGCAATATATACTCTTACATGTTCTCATACACTCCTATAAATACCTACATATATTCTCAGACATTCCATAGATACTCATATGTATATATGATTACTCCAGATTCGGTAGATCCACAACAAACAAGATTGAAATTGTGCTAATATAGCTTATACAATCCCTCTACAGAACCTCTAGAGCTTGCAATTAAACAAAACCTTGGTCTGCGGTAATCAATAAAAATCTACCATGACACATGTACCAATGGGCTGTTCCAAGAAGCAAGCCACCAAAAATCCTCATGTACTAAGCTGAAATTTCAGAGATTCTCAGACATTTCACACTTCAGATATTTGTCAAAGATGTCCGAAATTCCTGAAATTTCTCCCGTACATTTGGAGGTATTATTTGATGATATTCTTTACATTAAATTGATTAGAGTAAAATAGATTCCTTAGAGTATGAATATGGTTGGAAAGCCACAAGTAATATCATTTTTCAGACCCCAAAAAGACACAGCAAGAGAATGTATAGCATCATCAGCAGTTGAATAGAATTTTTTATTTGTATATTAGTAATATGATTTTTTGCTCCCTTACTGTGTTTTATTTTCTCTTCCTGCCCTCTCTTTGTCACTCCCTCTGTTCTGAAAGCTCTCGTTTTCTCATTTTTTCTTATTTTTTCTTTCTTCTCTTTCTCTTTTTTTTTTTTCTTCTTCTTTCTCCTCTACTTTTTTAATTTTCATACAGAAGACTCGCCATAACTAATTTCTAGCTAATCCAGCTTCAACTTTATGATGTACGAATATTTTGCACCCACCGGTTATGAGCCCTCTCTAAACTCACCATAGCATTTCGAATAGGAACTAGAGACTGATAGGATAAGAAGTTAATGGCAATATATGAGAGAGCTACAGATTGTACTGCAAGACACATACAACTGGTAATACAGTGAAATAATTTAAATAGGATTAAATAGACCCGAGGTTTAGAGCTCTAGATATCGGGATAGAAATGTTAGGCTGTTCTGGGCCTTGGAAATGGTCTAGACCTAAAGTTTGCTCAGAAGTCCTGACTCTAAGTTTGGCCTAGTCTAAAGTAAGCTTAAGGGAAAAGCTTAGAGCTTATAGGACCCCAACAGGTTATTCTCAATAAGCTTCAACGGAAACAAACAAAGCGCTTCCTGCAGGACAGTAGCCACCATTCTCCCGTCCAACGTAAAGTACAGACTGGTGACCAAAACACGGTCGTTGCTCAACCTCTGGAACTTATAGTCCAAAAACATCCACTGCGTGGGGTCAAAGTCGGTATCGTGGTAGTAGATGGTGTGGTCTAAAGAAACCCGGAAAAAGTCCGCCTTCTTATACTCGAGCGTGGGGAACACGGCGCGCATCACGGTGCCCAAGTAAAACGAGTCTGAAACATAGGCAAAGTCCACCATCTTGGTGATGAGCTTGTTATGGGCCTTTTCCACATTATCGTTGACCTTGAAGAAAAGCCCAAACAGTCTGTTTCCTGGCTCCGGCTCCCGGTGTTTCTTGGACCCCCTAAACGTTTCCGGCAAGACCACGTGGGTCAAGTTGCCGTTGGTGTGTTCTAGCGCATTCATATCTTCGAGCTGGTCCTTATACTTGTAGAAGGTGTAATGGGGTTTGCGCAGAAACTCAAACGGCACCTTGGTGCGTGGATTGGCCCTGTCCTCAGGACTAAGGGCTGCGAAAGCCTGTTTCCTCTTCCGGATGTTGTTGTTCCTGCAGAACGACGCTATCATGGTAAAACACACCTCGCTGTTCTGGTAACACTTGACGAGACGCAGACAAAAGTTGCGGCCTTCCGACGTCTCCACCACCTCATAGCGCATCACACTCTTCATCAGCCCTGCTTTCAAGAAGTACAGATGCAACAGATGAATTTCGAACTCGGGGTCTGAAATCAGCTCCCACGCGGCACGCAACGCCTGCGCCACGAACTCACCACCGTAGGTCCCACGTGCGTCTGTCCTGAATGGCTCCAAGGGGTACTTGCCAATGAATTCCGTTTCCGATTTGCGGATAACCGCAAGCTTCTCCTCCATCTTGCACACCTGATCGTTTTCATACACCTCTTTTAAACTCATATTGTTGATTGATGTATTGGTCTAGTTGACTGGTTAATTGATCTCTTGACTGCTCGGACTGGCCTCTAATTGATACCTGGTCTGATTTCAGTAGACCTTGCTCGATGGATTGGTGTTTTTGATCGTAATGGCTGATTGCTTGGTACTTTGTTTAGTACCTTGTTTGATCTCGTTTAAATCCTTTTTGAAACCTTATCTCTTAGGTAATTTCGGACCGGGATCTTGTGGGGTTGGTCAATGGTGGTTCGCAATTGTTGGGTTGGTCGGAGTTCTGGGTGGAGATAGACTTTTATAGGCGCGCCTCGCGGGTGAATGCCGAGGAGATGTGCATGCGCACGGGGTTGCACCTCGGCTCGCGCTTCTCACCGTTGAAATCCGGGGCACGTTGGATCTTGTTCGTGACACGTCGAATCTGAGAATGTCCAATGGGAAAATGTTGGACGTGAAAATTGGGTGTAGAATCTGGAAATTTTGGGCTGGATATAGACTCTCCAATTGTTGGGCTGGAAGGGTTTTCGATTTGTGAATGTTGGGTTGCATTGATATGGGATAGTCTCCTGGTCAGACCTGCACCTGACCCCCAATCTACACACCCCTTCATTATCATCCTTTCATTATCATCCTTCATTATCATCCTTCATTATCATCCTTCGTTATCATCCTTCATTACCATCCTCTCATTATCATCCTTTCATTATCTTGTCTGATCTTTCTCTTCCAAAACATTCATTTTCCACTTTAATTTCCATATCTGGCCACCTTCTCTATATCTAATTTTGCGTCTTCTTTTTGTTTATTTTCAATTCTCTCACATCCTGTACCTTTCACCCATTGAAGCAGGAACCCCAGGCCTCATAAACGTCAAGCCCTCTTGTACAAACGTCGCCACACACTCCCCCTTCGGAGTATAGAAATGCCCCCGCACCAATGTTCTAGCATTGCTTGAAATCTTATACTGGTAGCTCAACGTCAAATACTCATTGAGAACGTCAAAAGTGTCCCAGTCGTCCACGTGAAAATACACATTGTGGTCAAGTGACATGGCCTCATAATGAAAAATATGGAGTGCATTTAGGGTGACATCCAACATGCGTCGTGCATCCTTGGATTCGTCGAATTCTTGCACTAGATTGTTTTTTGTCGGGTTCCATTCCATGTGAAGCGCGCGTGCCATGGTGGTAAGGATGGCTGCATCTGAAAGATCTGCCAAAGCGACAAAGTTGAAGATGGGGTTTGCAAAGTGTTTGATTTGTGGCTGGTGAATTTTGCTCCAGAGCGTGATCCACCGTTCGCTGGGCGCTGTGTGCTGCTCCTCTGGAGTCAACGTGTAGTCGAGGAATTCATCGGAATATGCGTTGTTGATGAAATCGGTATGGTAGCACTGATGAAGCTGAGCCGGATCGGGGTACTTTTTCTGGAGTTCCGGAACTTGGTGAATATAATTGACATTGAGTCCATTCTTTGATTCTTTACCTCTGTCACTTCTATGGTTCCCATGCTTCTCGACACTCTTGGATCTGGCCTTTCTCTTTTTGAGAGAGAATGTGGCAATATACGAAACCTTATCTTTCTGAACCACCTTGATCTGACGTTTGCAGAAATCGTCACTGTTAAGAAGCACCTCCACAATATAAGTACAAGGGATGGAGGCGTTTCCTGCCCGGAGAAAGTGGGAGTGCACAGAATGGGGCACATATCCCGGCGCCGATTCCATGGCCACCAAAAGCGTCTGTGCAAATGTATGGCCTCCATACGTTCCCCTGGCTCCAACAATGGGCAACCTAAGGGGGTAGACGCCTTCCCACGTGACGTCGTTGACTTTGTGGACTCTGAAGGCCTCTTCAAAGTCTATGACAGTCTTAGTCATTGAATGGTCGATTTGATGGTTTCAGGTAAAACTTTCACTAATGACTTGATCTCAAATTGACTCAATTCAAGCAATCTCAATTCAATTTAGCTCAAATTGGTTTAGCTTGATTCAAGCAAAATTAAATTAAGGTTCAATTCGACTGAGGGGGTAAATGGAATTTTCATGTGTTTACCCCACAATGCGCATGTGAGCTGGCCCCAAACCCGTGCCTCTGGCCATGCGCACATGGGAATCGAGGTATCCTGCAAATAGGCAAGCTACCCAACAGAATAGACAAACCAAAGTGTTGGCTTCATATGATCATTGCAAGATGATTTGTCATCGATGTTCAGGAGTCACGTGATTGGGTTCATGGCACAGAGACTTAGAACGTATATTCTATTATTTTAATTTGAGATTCATATACTCATCTGAGCCTCTCGATGCTTAATTCTGCATTGTTTCATTCGATCATATCCAATAGCAGATCGAGTAATCAAATCACAGCTCTTCACTGAGCGTCATTTTGATTTTATAAGCCTTCATTTTGATGCACTAGTCTTCGACGTGGAATGATGTTCTGCAACGCAATCTCATCCTCCACATCCACATCTCTGACCTTATGGATGATTCCTGACGACTTGTTTGTTTTTGGATACTTAGGCACAACCAAAGGGCTGGAAGTATGGTTTGCAAATGCCCTCTGTTTCAAGACAAATGCACTATCTTGCTCATCTTCGGAAGAATTGTGGCCCAGACTCGAGAGACCGATAAGTTTTCTCTGTGATTCTGTAAGAGGCAAGTCCCAACATTGGTCTTGAGGCTTTAGAAGCTTCAAGAGGTTGATGACGATTATGGCCACCAAAATCCACTGCAAATGAACCACATGGGAATATGCCTTTTGGATACAGAACGTGGCGTATTGGGCAATGGTAGTGGCCTGCATTCGGGTCCACCACGTGTTTCGGTACACGGTGTTGACATCGTAGTATTTGACATTGTAAAGCTTTATGCAGTAGTCCACCAATAAGAGTGTCAAATGCAAGGTGAAAAGACGGGCCACATTGGTCCAGAAGTTCTTGAACTGCTTTTCTTTGCTCACTTGTCTTCGAAGCGCCTCTTTTACCACTGGACTCGTCCACTGCCCCGATGCCGTTTTTGCGGAGTAGTCGTTTTCATCATCGTCACTGAGTTCATCAATATAGTCACTTTTCACCTGTTCTTCCGATATGATGATGGGGTTGCGGCTCGTTTGAGGCAACGGAGGAGGTAGATAATCCTTCAGGATGGTGGCTCCATTGGAGGATACCGACTTGAAAAATAAGATATCTTCACTGGCTCTTTTTTTGTTTTCTCTGGCAAAAAGGGCATCTCTGGCAGCAATTTCACGGCTGTTTTTCGCCGAAGCCATGCTTGAGTAGCTTGAAAAAGCTGGGAACCCGGAACGTGCCATATTAGCATCGCTTGGGATCTGCATATTATGCACCCGAGCATCGTTGACAAGATCGTTTGGCATTCTTTTTGGAGGCCCGGAGATTCCGTTGATGGCAGATTTGATTTCGGCCGAATACGACTCGTTGCCTGTATAGAAGTGTTCGGAGAATGGGGAATCAGGCATTTTGGATCGAAGATAACTTGAGCAGGGCAATTTTTGTTGTGGTGCGCGCTGTGTACAGGATACGACATGAACCTTTATGAAACGTAAACGTCACCCAAAACTTAGTTTCACCGTTTTTTATGTGACTTGGTCCAAATCAAAACTTTCCATTTGTTCGTTGCAAAGAGGCAAAATTGTTGGCCGCCCATGTGCACACTGAAACGGTAACCGGCATTTCCTCAAGGAATCAATAATATGGTTCATTTCCTGTGTAGTGAGATTCTGACCAAATTTCACACTCAGACGACAGGCACGGAGAGCAATGGCATCAAAAATGTATGCTGGGATACTTCTTATGGAAAGGACCCAATTGGACACAGCCTGTATATCTTGGGAAGAATTTTTTTTGTGGGAAAAATGGTGCAACATGTGCTGTTTTAAATGTATAGCAGATGTTTTCTGGAGGTAGTGGTTGAGGTGGGTAACAGCAAGGGAATTGGGTTGAAAGCGGTAGTCGATTCCAAAAGCAATAAAGTTTGCATGGTATTTTTGAAAGTATCCAACATCTTTTTCAGTCACTGAAAACTCTAGTGGGTCATCTAGCGCTATACGCATGTCAACGGCAGGATTTGCAACCATATCAACAAACTCTTCCAAAAAGGCCTCGAGCCTGACTCGTTCATCACATGCATGAGGATCAATTGCTAGTAATTTGAACCCGCTCAGGGCCAAAATAAACAGGCTTTGCACTTGCGATATGATCTTCAACCTGGACTCGTCGATGTCTCGTTCATCAATGGATATGTCGCCCAGGAAGTACTTGGAGCTCTGCTCAAGGAAAGGCACAAGTGGAGCCTTTTTCTTTTTCGGCAGCGGATTGGACCTGTAACTCAAAATATCCTGAACAGTTTGTAGCACTGTCTCCCAGATACACAGAATATCATCCGTATACAGTTCACTGATGCTGATGAAGTAGGAGACTTGTTTGGCGCCAAGTGAGGTTTTGAATATCGTCCATAACGATGCATTTTGCTTCTGGGAAAGTGCCACGTGTACACCGTTTAGGAATACGAGCTGCATCCCTTGATCCGAAACACACATGGCCCCTTCAAGCGCAAAATCGGCCAGATCAAGACCACGACTAAATGTTTTAGAGTCGGGTCCATCGAAAAACTTAAGAAATAGCGATTGAAGCAGTGAATCTGTGGAACTGAAAATCCACTCCACTTGCTTCTGCTCCATGAACTCCACCCTGACATCTAGTGACGGATTTGCCACCGTTTCAATAAACACCATTCTCTTCAAATCCCTCTCCAATTTCTCTCTTGTAAGATTTCCCTTCACATATCTGGAACGGACAGGCATATGGGCAAATAGTCGACTTAAAATCACCATAGTCCCTTTAGAGGGGATTCTGACATTGAAGAAATCCGTCAATACATCCACCAAAGAGGGGTTGCTTGAGCTGAACGTCACAGCCGCAGGTTCATTAGGGGTGGCGGATGCTAGTACAAAAGTTGAACATAGGCCAAGAATGGTGCGGGTGGAGGTCCCTTTATACCCCACGGGAAGGAGGGCTGCTTTGCAGCCACACCGAATCGGAAGTGCACCCGACTGGATTTGCGCTTCTTCAACCTGCCCCATTTGCGCTTCTGTGGAAATCACATCCCTCTCACTGCAATCGCCGCTGCAAGCACTGCTGTAAGATTCGGACACTGAACCTCCTTTGCATTGGGTGCGCTCGTCACTTGCAGCCATTGCCCTCGGATCTCCTTCCAGGGATGAGGGGCTGCAATTCGAAATCCGGACTGGGGAGTATAAAGAGGGAGCTAAATCCCCCATTTTTTTGCTTTCGGTTTCTTCTTTGTCCTGCACATTATACCCCCTGCCGTATCTAGTCTGTTTTAGGTGCCCATCATGTGATCCACAGTCAGCCATCGACAAAAGCTTATTCCGTTCTATTCCTTTTCCATTATCTTCGATACAGACACTAAGGGACTTCAAGTTGATTTTGACAGTCACCTTGTTTGCGTCTGCAGAAATGCTGTTTTGTATTAAAACCTGGAGAACAGCCTGAAGGCCATCAAAATGGGCATGGGAGCGGATTTTCTGGGCAGAAATGTTATCTAATTGGTGGATACGTTTCATTTCATGGCGGCAAATCTCAGATATATGGATCTATCTGAGGATCAAGAATCGATCTAGAAATTTGACGGGGTTTGTGTGAAACTGAGCTTGATTTGATCAGGACTTAGGTTAACAACAGCTTGTATTGACCTGAAATGCCAAGATTTGAGCTTATCTATGGATGATTCCAGAACCTAAGTTACCTGAACATAAGCTTCACCAGAACTGACCTTATCTAATATCTGGGGTTATCAGGATCAGCCTAGGATCTTTCCAGGGTCAGAACTTCAGATTATTCAACCTCTCTATTTGGGAATGTCTCTTTCAGACTGTATATATGGGTCTGCCTCGAATCTTACTTGAATCTAGGCTTTTGTGGGATTTGGAAACACTACGGCCTGGCTCGCGGCCATCAACGAGCAAATCTCACTACTGCAGATCCGGTGGTGCAGAAACTTACACGTCCAAATGACCGCCTAACCTGATGAATAACAAATCAGTTAATTTTAAACTGTCGGATCTGAAACCGAAATCTTTGAAGTTCAAATTGGATTTGGGAATATGGAAACTATAATCTTGCCCGAGGCTCAGCTGAAACACCAGCTGGGCTCGGACACTATATGCACCACCAGCATCACTCATCCACACCTTAACATTAAACATCGAGACTTTGAAATCGATGAACAGAACATTGATTGAATTCGAGCAGTGAAATCATACATTTAATTGCAACTGAAAAGAACATAGTCAATCATCGATATTCGAACATTTGACTGCATCACATGACTAAATCACATGAGCGGGAAGACCATCTCCGAAGAGGATCCCAAATCTCGCCGGTCCAAAGTCTCATTGCCGGCTCCATTTCCGGCGCCATAGCCAGGTATGTCTAAGACCAGTCAAAGAAACTGAACTGGCGATAAGCTGACAGAATCATATCATCCTTGGTACTAACATGTAGGGCGGTGGCAGCTCCTTTGGACACCATCAAGATCCGGTTCCAGCTACTGCTGATGCGTCACGAACACCTAAAAGGGACTCAGATAGTCATGGATCTTTTGAAAAACGAGGGAATTAAGGCATTGTGGAAAGGGAATGTGCCAGCAGAACTTCTCTACATTCTCTATGGAGGAACACAATTTACAGCGTACTCGGTGTTGAACAAGAAGTTCTCTCAGATACAGAAAAGCAGTGGCTTTTCTCTCAGTTTACCTACTCATTCATTCTTGGTAGGGTGTGCTACAGGAGCGGTCAGTACGGTGGTGACGTACCCTTTTGACTTGCTAAGGACACAGTTGGCTGCCAACGACACCAAAACATTCTTGTCCATGTCAGGCACTTGCAAGCGAGTCTTAAAAGAGCAAGGAATCAACGGTTTCTTTATCGGAATCAGGCCCACACTTGTATCCATGCTTGCGAGTTCGGGGGTCTTTTTCTGGTCATATTCCTTGGCACGAACCGCATTTGAAGATCTAGAAAAAAAGACAGATTATCAAGTTTGGGGCGTGGAGGCTATAAGTGGCCTTGTAGCTGGAGTCACAGCAAAAGCCCTAACTTTTCCAATGGATACTTTGAGGAAGCGGATGCAGGTCTACAAGAATAATAAGGCCACGGAGCTCTTTTTAAGCCATTTGAAGACCTACGGACCTGCGAGCTTCTACAGGGGCTTCACTATTGGCTTGATAAAAACCGCTCCCACGAGTGCCATTTCCGTGGCTGTGTATGAGTACGCAATCACCACTACCAATCTTGTTGCCGAGGCTTTCTAAGGGAAGAGAAGACAAAGGAGCTAAAAAGATAGAAAAAAGAGGAAAATGTGATTTAATGGGTTTACGAGGAGAAATAGAGAGGAAGAGAAGAAGCAGATCAAAATAATAAAGGATAGAAAATGAAGATATGGGAATAAATGGGAATAAGAAGGTATGGCAGCTTTATTTGACTTTATATTCCAACGGAAATCTATTGGAAGCTCTATTGAAAGCAGCACCGTACAAGCCATCCATGAAACGAGAACCTAGAGCCTAGAACCTAGAAGCAATTCTCTCAATTCCATGAGCTATCTAGGAGATTCCAAAAGCCAAGATATTCTATTCCGGAACTTGTTCAAAGCTCCTTTTTCGGGAAAATAATCCAAAAAACTTCCATTAATAGAGTTCTCTCTTCACAAATACTCCAAGAGGCTCTCTCATTGACAGTCCATTACTCACAATCTATCCAAAGATTTTCAAAACCGTCCAATAATATTTCAAGATGAATGCTCAAGAGGTCATCCAAGAATACGATTTACTACCAACAACTACCAAGCTATTAAGAAGCTAAAGAAGCCACTAAGATCTATGAAGGTAGTAATTTTTTTCTATTTCAGAAACTATCGCAGAACCATCAAAATATTCCACACAATCGATTCAAACAGACCAAAATATTCCAGGTTCCTACAAAAGAAGAACTAGCCAGCCAAAAAATTGGGCACCAATAGTTCGTTCTGTCTGTTAAGGCTTTTGGAAAACAATATCTCCTTTCCAAATATTGGACCATTACATTCCCAATAGAATCACCACAACATCAACAGAGTTCAAAAAGATACTGCACCATTACTAGAGTGCTACTAGATCACCAGAAGATACTAAAAGTTTATTGAACATGGGGAACCGGTGGTGACTGCATGTTCACTTGATTGCACATAAGAAAAGACCGATGAAACAATGTTGGCCTTTCTCAGGGAGAATGAAATTTGAACAGGGCTCATCTAGTTCTCATTCAACTCGTCTAGCCCTAGTCTAAAGGAGATATAAGAGGCAAGATCGCTTTCATGAGAAACAATCAAGACAACTCAGTTTGCGAACAGGGTATTCAAGAATTTCACAGCATGGTTTAGACCACAGATTACTCGAAGGTACTAAGAGGTTAATAGAGTGCTATGGGATTACTAGATTACTTGAAAATTACCAAAGGATACTAAAATATTATCAAAGGATACCAGCAGATCATTAGAGTGCTCGAAAATACTCGAAAACACTAGTATATTTCCAGAATATCACTAGAGCACGAAGATTACTAGAGAATTGCTGGAAAATAACAGAGTACTAGAGTACTCGAGTATTACTAGAGGATTACTGGAAATACTAGAATACTAGAGTACTAGAATTCAGGGTGCCAGAAGAAACTAAAAGTTCCCCAGAGTACTCGAAAGTACTTGAAGATTACTAGAGAACCATGCATTACTAGAAATTACTAGAACACCAGAATTCCAGACCCTATGCGGTTCCCAGATTACTGAGGATTACCTTTTGGAGTTAAAACCTAGGTAACTTTTTTATCCACATACTAGAAGAAATCAAGAAAAACCCATGTCATAGGACCACAAAAATGTACCCCCAGATTCCAAAGACTGGCCATTTTGGACCAACATTAAGTCAGAAACTGGTTGAAGGCACAATTCATGATATTTTGGATATTCCTGCATATAAACACCAATATAGACTCCAGGTTTACCTTGGTTGGTCAAAACAGTGCCAGCTGGAAGTATGTGGTTGTTCATGAGCCAGCTCATGAATCCAGGATTTTCGGGAAAAAAAGTTCGTCTTCGTGGATAGAACTCGAACCCTCGCCATTCTCATAGTCGTTTTCGTCAGCTGACATGTCAGCTGAATTCAAATAGCTGGGGTCCAAATATTCGATGGACTTGGTGAACAGATTGGGCAGAATGTACTCCAACTCGGTTTCCAAAATCGGCGAACCTGCTTCTTTGGGCGGCACATGACCGCTGCCGGTTCCAGAATGTAAGTGGAACGACGTTGAATTTGAGAGTAAGTTGTGTATTCTGGAATCCAACGGCGAGGGTCTCTCGTCTGTCCTTTCGCCAGCCAAATTGGTGTCCGTTTTCTCCGTGTTTAGCTCTTCACGTTGGTTTTTTTTGCCTTTTTGGTTGGTACTGGAATCACGTGCCAGTGAAACACGTGATTCTCTGGCCCCATATCCCTTACGAAATTCCCCTTGCCATTCGAAGCCCTTGAAATCTACTTTTTGATCGCCATCAACTCCTCTTTGGCTCCAATCCTCTCGTGTGGGACCTTTATACAACTGATCCTGTATATAATGCGGGAGTGTCTGGCCCACCAAAGAGCTTCTTTTCTGCCGAAACGTCCTGGTTTCATTTTCAAGGGGCGCTGAAAGTGCATGGGGAAGCGGAGGTTCTGTTTTGGAGGAATTTTTGGCCCGTGCCAGGAGAGATTTGAAACTGAACTTGCGTCTTGACTTCTGCGCTCTGATTGGCTGGTAATTTCCATCCATATTGGTAACTTTGGTCACGATAGAAACATCGGAGATGGATGTCTGTGGAGGTCTGCTTAGGGGCTCCAAATGGGTCAACCTGTTCAACTTGCCAGTGTCCACGTGGCTCAAATGACTATTCAATGATTTCCCTGGCAATTGACTATTTAAGTGATTATTTCCTAAATTGGTCAATTGGCTATTTGGACGTTTTGATGGGTCTGGAATATCCAGATTTTCAGCGTGACCTTTTTGAACTTGGGAGTCAATAGGTCTCTGGCCTTTTGTGGGGTCCTCGAAATCTAGAAGGTTCAAACCAAGAATAAGGTCGTTGACATCTTGGAAGAGATCACCCCGGGCTTCTGTGCAGGACTCAATAATGTTTTTAAATGCCGGGTATTCTTCAAGCCACGAATTGGCCCGAATGAACGGCTGGAGAACTGTGGGGTCCGCCATGACGGTGTTGTTATCAAGGCAGGAACACGTGAATGCGGGTCCGGTCACGTGAGCCTCGGTATGTCCTTACTTTTCCAGAAATCTTTACATTATACGAGGTTGATTAATCGGATATTCTCACCACGGGAAACTTAAAGTATCAGCAATAAGTTCATTTGGACTGTTGGTTTAAAATGTTCCTCTGAAACAAGTTTTACTACATCTCCTGCATACAAATGCATGCACTATAAGCCAACCTACCTTTTCAAGTATCAGGTCCGATACAGATTTCTCCTTAAAACAATTGTAACAATGTATTAGTATTTGTAGTTTCTAGGAGGGTTGATAAGAGCATTTGTGGGAGGGTTGCTATCGAAATGCATGAATAAGACCGGCATATAATGCCTTGTGGGAAGACCTGGTAAGTATGTTAGTAATGAGACACACGATAGCTAAAAATAACGAGATGGTGAATAAAGGCCTTCATACATATACGGTCCAATTTTACTTCTGAAAGAAACAGGTATTGTCAATCAGAAATACACAGGATCAGACACCCAGTAGCTCCGTTTCTGGAAGTATGGGTAAAATGCAGGATTCTTACATAGCAGAAAAACCGTAACATCTAGAATATTTGAGCTAGATTTGACACTACTTTGTTTTGGCGTAGACTCTTTAATTTGTATGCTCTTCTATTACTGAACAGTATCACGTGACCATCATTTTCATACACTGCTTTACACAAATATACCTTATTGTTCTGGTTTAAGTCAAACTAATTTGTTGGCGGCAGTCATTGGGTGTCTAATAAAGTATTTTTTCACCTTATTTGAGCTAATTTTGTGATTGTCCTGCATATACGCCATATTGCCAGACCAGATGTGGTAATCTTTATAGAACACTCTTTGGGACATCATTAAAGGTCAATAGTAACTCGTAATTATCAGGAAGCGTCTGTAACTTATCCAACAGTGAATAATATAAAAAGCCCTACTCCCAATTAAGTACATTTATATTTTAGTAGGTGCTTATATCTTCAGTCAGTTCTTTGGTACATCAAAAAACTCGGATTTTCCGTGTCATGTTGAAGGTATCCACTTAAACAGGTGTACAGACCTTAGTTCAAGTAGTCCAGAAGACTAGCCATCAAATTAAAATTCACCACCTCTTCTAGTACTGTTACTATTGTTTCGACTTTTCTAACCCTCCCTTCAATTAAATAGTCTTTGATGGTCAACAATCAATATTAATTTATCAAAACTAAATTTTTAAAAATCTGGTTGCTAGTCTGCTCTGTCAAAGCTATGGTTTGGTCCTAATGCTTCATATTACGTTGTTTCTAGTAAGCATCCGTAGTCTTTGAGTTTTCGAGTAGTTAGAGAGTTTAGTGAAGTGGACTGGATCAATACATTTACTGTTATTTTGTGGTGTTAAGTATAAGTTTATATTCATTCGTTGAGGATTCCTGAAAAAGAGGAATCTAAGCTGCCTATAAATTTTCAAGAGAAGGGATGGCCACCGAAACACGTTTCACCAGAACAATAGAGTCCTCGCAGGCCACCCTGGTACCTCGTACAATGATGGCTGGTCGAAGCTTTTTATATTGGACATTGTTAGTATTAATTAAAGAGACTTAAACTATGGTGGATCTACAATTATAGTGTAAATAGTGGAGGTACGGATTTTGTAGGGCACGAAATTTATCAATTAGAGATTGTGCAAGTCTTTCTCAGTCTCTCTCAGTCTCAGCTTCAGTCACTCTCTAACTTAGTCTCTCACTCAACTACAAACTACCAAGTCAATATTTAATTATCAGAATTCTTAAATCAGCAGAATCATTTAACCTTGAAGATGAAATTAATTAGACTCATATGAAGCATTGTATGCAGTACACATGTACATGTAGCATTCTTGAACATTTTTAGTACTTTCTAAATACGATTTAGGTATTTTCAACTAATTTTCCAAGAGAGTTTCACCACATAAGGAATAATTTTAACTGGAAAATGAAATTGTGGGGATAATGGGGGTAGTTCCTGTATGCTGGCCACGAGTGTTTCATGTGCGTGCAGGATTGCGTCTCCCCAGAGTATATAACAACGAGTTCCCCCAGACTAATCTGAGCGCTCGAATATTTTGATTTCTCTATCCTGACCGTACCATGAGACGCAGGACATGAAGTTACAATATACTTTAGTCCTTATTTGGATGGTCCTTAGATGGTCCTTAGTGGGATGAGAAATCTAGAGGCTGGTTAGGTCTGGTTCTGGAAGACACTATGTTTCAAAATGTTCTGTCAAATTATCTGGACAAAGATTTGATTCTTTACTGAATTCTTTCTTTTTGTTTTCACTAAAAAGCTGAACTAGGAAGAATTGTCGATGGATTTTGCCTAACCTTATCGAGTCCTTTTTATTAGCACAGCACTCGGCTTGTCATAACTTATAGAGTGACAGATCGTACTGTCAATTTCTGTGGGTGTCAGATACATATACCTTTTAGCTTCTCGAATTATTGGATGTTCGGCGCATGATCAGCAGTTAGCCCCTTATCTTCAAAAAGTCCAGAAGGTATCACAGTTTAGATACTCAGACCCTTGTTCGAGCCACTGATCTATTTACCACTGACTTCACAGACTCTAGTTATTCTAGTTCTTCAGGTTATTCTAGTTCTTCTGGTTATTTAGTCTTTTGGTTACTTAGTCTTTTGGTTATCTAGTTCCCCTGGCTATCTAGCTTCCCTCGTTATCTAGCTTCCCTCGTTATCTAGCTCTTCTGGTCTTGTTATCTAGAAAGTGTGTCCAGTTCTCTCGTTCTTATTCGCGAGTGGCTCTACTACTACGATTCCATCTATATCAAGCTCTTGGATTATTGTCTAGGTATAAAGCGAGATCAAACCATCGAGTTAGCTCCTCGTTCAAGCTCATTCACCCGAGGGTTGATCTTAAGGTGCGCCTGCACACCCATGCTGGGGGGATTAATAAGGGTCTCAGTCAGCTGCTCCACGTTGTCGTGGCCGGTATACAAGTTGGGCTCCATGCGTTGGAGGAAAGGGTCGATATGGTCCAAAGGCGTATCGATAAAAAGATCGTCGATATGGATTTGTGTAAAATCGTTGATTTGTGTGAATTCAGTGAATTCGTTGATTTGCATCTCAAGGTCATCCTGCAGGCTCCTGGGTTCCTGGTCGCTTATTTCCGGCTCAATTTCATCATCGTTGACAGTCTCCAAAAGTGGTTCGCAGGGCCCACAGAGTTGGATGCTCTTGCAGCGGACTTTTCTCTTGCACACCCTCTCAATGCAGGTTTTGAAGGTGCCTTTTTTCTTGATGCAGATAATGTAGCCGTGGGCTTCTTGGGGCTGGCGGTTGGGTCTGGCTGCCGAGTTGAAGTGCTCGAAAATGGCTTTCCAGAGCGTTTTGATATGCGCGAGGAGCCCGTGTTGCCCATTGGTCCCGATGGTGGCAGCAAAATCGCCGAATCCAGAGGCTTCACTTCCGCTATAGATCTCAATGAACCCGGCAAATTCTTCGCTTCCAAGGTCAAGCGTTGACGCGGGGTACAGAGAAAACGATGGAGACGATTCCGTCTCAAACTCGTATGCAAGGTAATGAGTCATTAGGCCAAAAAAAAGTCAGTGGATTTCAATAAACCAGACTCTTTGATTGAGTCTGAAAGGGGAGTGCGATGAAATAGTGTGGAGGTCAAGAACAGTTCGAGGTCAAGGTCCTCTTGTCTATCGAGTAGATCCCAATGTTCAAGGACTGATGGTTGAGGACTTGCTATTGAAATGGTAGCAATTTGGCTTTAGTCTGATCAAAATGTCTAATTGTATGACTGTTTTGGAGACTTATTGTGTGACTGTTAAGTGGTTCTAGAATCAAGGTTATCCAGAGTTTTTGTTTTAGTGTCAACCAGTCAAAAGTCAGTATTTAATCCAAAACAGGAATGTCAATTTCGAACTTCTAGTTCAAATCGGAATTCCAATCTGAATGTCCAGGTTTTAGTGTTTTTGTTTCGGAGTCTAGTCCAATTGGATAGTCTTTTGGTTTAGTGGTTCAGGTTTTGGCGTAAGTAGTGGTCAAAGTGGAAACAGGTTTAAAACACTTAATTGCCGTGTGCCAATCAAAATACCAAAGAATCCGAGTCGAGTTTTAGTGGAGTCCAATCGGTTTCAATCGATTGCAGTCGAATTTAGTGGAGTGTTCGAGTAAGCTTTTGAGTCTTAATGGTGCCCAGTGGTCGAGCAGTAGGTTCGCACCTCAAGTATTAGCAGTTCAAAGTGGGAAAAAAGATCCAAAGTCTGATAAAGAGGTTCGGGTCACGAGTACGGAGGAGTATCGAAGTTGCTGGGCACAATTCCACTGTGCCATGTTGATATGCCACAGACCCACGTCTTTTTGCTCTGCTGGCGAGCACTCCGGCAGAGGTCAATTGCAGAGCCTATGCATGCGCAGAATAGACGCATGAGACAACTGGAGTGATCAGTTGGTGGACTGATTGGGTAATTATATCAAAATTGACCCAAAAAGTGCTCAATTTGGAGTCGTTCCCAACTCATTCCCAACCCATTTCGGAAATTGCCAACTTAGGTTCCGGAAATAGCTCAATTCGGTAACTACCAAATATACTTTGGTAGAGAATAGCATTTTTATCGTGAGAGTACCTGGAGCTTGGGGTCTGTCTACAGCAATAACACTCTACTATACCATCGTGTTATAGAATAACCTATAAACGTGGACTGTACTACTGTACTCTACAAAGTCTAGAATCTACTACCTTCTAATACTCTACTCCTAAACTTGCACGCTTCATAATATTGTGTTGTAGTGTACTCCACTGTTCTTTTAATACATAATTCACATCATGTGCTGCACAGAATTACCAACCATAGTGCCCCATATTACCGAATTCTCTACTTCAGTATTTATACTATCTACTGTAACCATACTGCACATACTATTACTAGTGTACTCTCTACTGCACATACTATTACTAGTGTACTCTCTACTGCACATACTATTACTAGTGTACTCTCTATTGTACATACTATTACTAGTGTACTCTCTACTGCACATACTATTACTAGTGTACTCTGTGCTACCTTACTCCACACTACTCTATACAGTGTTTTTCAAAACTAGTCAAACCAGGCAACAGAATGGTTCGTACCCCTTCGCACAGTCTTTCAAACCAATTGGCGTAATGGTTCACACCAACCTTCATTGGAATTCAAATTTTTGAAATCTTAAATCTGCAGCATTGCCTCATATGTACTATAATTGGGAGTCTTGCAGTACCAATCAAGGGTCAAAACGGACGGAACTGAACTGGAAGGGGTAAGAAACGTTTTGAATTAGTGGGATGTTGAATTTTGCTGGTGTGGTTTGAATCGATTTGCCCTGCTGGTTTGAATACTTTTGAAAGACACTCTATACAGTTATCTATACAGTTATTTATACTAGTGTACTCTATACAGTTATCTATACAGTTATTTATACTAGTGTACTCTATACAGTTATCTATACTAGTGTACTCTATACAGTTATCTATACTAGTGTACTCTATACAGTTATCTATACTAGTGTACTCTACACAGTTATCTATACTCCAGAAGACTGTAATCCGTCTTACATTACTACCACTCAACTCTATACTACTTTACTCCAATTAGTTTACTAGATTCCGTTAGCCTTCCTGACAGGCACATCAGGTGGTCTTTTCAATGACCATGGAGTACAGTCCAGTGTAGTGTACTGAGCATTATTAATAAAGTTTATAGTTTCCTCAAGGTAGGTAAATACACGGGAGCTGTTTCTGGTGGTCTGGCTATTGGTGGTCTGGCTGTTGGTGGTCTGGGAATAGAGGACATCTCTTGGTATGTTCCTCTCAGACAATATTCAGATTAATTAACTAACACACGGAAATTCGAACAGGATATGGACGAATTCCATCTTATACCGAACTCAGTAACTCCGGTAAAGCTTTTATCACAAGGAATATGTGGGAGATAAACATATCTATTGTCTGGAATAAGGTAAGTATAGCCTTCAGGAGCTGGTATAGCGCACTCTGGTTTTTCAAGACCGTGCGTCTTCCTATTCCTGAAAGGAACATTCATTGTTCACTTTCAACACTCCACACTATTGTATGTACTCTATACATTGTATATACTCTATACATTGTATATACTCTATACATTGTATGTACTCTATACATTGTATATACTCCATACTATGTATATACTCCATACTACTGTATATACTCTATACATTGTATATACTCCATACTACTGTACACACTCTATACTATGTAAATACTCTTTACTACTGTACACACTCTATTCTACTGTACACACTCTATTCTACTGTCACTGCGGTACTTTAATGATCTCTCAGTACTATACCCTTTTCACATAATAAGTCAACAAATAATACTTTATACCACTTTATGTTCCGCAATTGACTCTAAGCTATTATGTTTTACAATGCAGTTCTCTATACTATTAGTGATTTACCGTAGTTCTTATCCTCAAGCTGTCTTCCAGGAAGACACCATTTCCGACATTCAAGGTGGAGTGACCAATAAGGAGGTCGAATCTGGCTGGAAGTAGAGATGTACTCCAGTTTTGTAATAGCACCTAAATCAAGATTGGCAGTGCGGATAAGACCGAACTATAGAAGACTACTATGACTGACTATGACCATGTCTGGCTATGACTTTTATACTGTACTACCATATCATACTCTGACATGTGTGACTATGTCAGACTTGTCTAGGATATGGACTGGGATACTTGATCTTAGTACTCATAACTATGGGCTGTGACAGGAACATGGTGATATTCGAATTATTGTCGAAATGCTTTAGGCAAATAAGGAAACAACCATGCTGAACCGAAATTCTCACCACAAAAGTTTATGAGTAGAAAAGGAATCAGGTTTAATGTAAAAGAATCAGGTTTAATATTTCAAAAGAATCAGGTAATATTTCAAAAGAATCAGGTAATATTTCAAAAGAATCAGGTAATATTTCAAAAGAATCAGGTAATATTTCATTGTGCATTTCTATCATTTTTCATGGCCTCTCCACACATTCTACCCTCGCGTCTATTAATCTTGTGTTATAATCAGATCCCATTGTACACTTCTTTGTTATGTTTGCAACTACCAGGTCAAATTCACAGAACAAAAAACCCATTTAGGGCCCAACCAATAGTTGTTAATAAACACAAGCCGAGCTTTCTGTGGTTCTCCCACTAATTGTACCTCTCTCTATAGTTATTGATCCTTTTTTGAAAGTGATCCAGAGACAATGCTTTCCATATTTCGAAGGTGTGATGATTATGACTGATATATTCCACTGACATGGGATAGTCTACAGAAATCCACTGAGCTCCACAGACTATTAAGGGTATCACTGGTCACTAGTATCATTAGTGACTTTAGTATCACTAGCCACTAGTATCACTAGCCACTAGTATCATTAGTGACTTTAGTATCACTAGCCACTAGTATCACTAGCCACTTTATAGTACCTTGGCCAACCTTGGAGCTTCACTTAGGCGCATCAGTTCATAGTCCATTTGCAGTATTACCATCAGTGTTTCAGTATAGTTCTCAGTCCACAATACGTATACTTAGTGCAGCCTGTGCATTTATCCGTAGAAATGGAGAAGTTCGCCACTTAAATATGACAGTCTTCTTGCATAAGATAGAGTCAATAAAACAAACCTGATTGGTACTTGTTAACCAGTGAATCCACGTTCTTGGAGTAGGATTATTAGTTCACGAATTACCTTGGAATCTCACTTTCGTATCACTTTATCACTTTAGTATCACCTATATCACTTTGGTATCACCTTTATCACTTTAGTATCACCTTTATCACTTTAGTATCACCTTTATCACTATTGTACCATCTAAAACCATCACTTGGAGTATCACCTTGGAGGTTCACCTTTTATCATTTCATGGCAGCGTCTAAGAGTATCACCTTGGAGTATCACTTTATAGTATTACCTGGGAGTATCACTTTATAATATTACCTTGGAGCACCTTGGAGTACCTTGGAGTAGGAGTTTTCACATGACCATTACTATGGTATCGCCAGCCGTTGGAAGTTCGCAGTTACATTCGTTGTATCTTTTCTCACAATCGGAGTTCGCAGTCAATCCAGAGTCAATCAGCAGTCCACCCGCAGTCCACCCGCAGTCCACCCGCAGTTCGCAAAACGTGGTGTATTCACTGACTTTTTGCTATTCGCAGTTTTTCTACATTGCACCAGTTTTCGCAGTATCTACACTATCACATTTGATTTTGATTTAGTAGTACCTGAGTCCCTCACTAATGCACAATCAGTCAACAATACAAAATATAAATTAAAATACAAAATATAAATTAAAATACAAAATACAAATTAAAATATAAATTAAAATACAAAATATAAATTAAAATACAAATTAAAATACAAAATATAAATTAAAATACAAATTAAAATACAAATTAAAATACAAATTAAAATACAAATTAAAATACAAATTAAAATACAAATTAAAATACAAATTAAAATACAAAATATAAATTAAAATACAGTAATGTAATAATACCAATACTGTTAGACCCACCATGGGTAACTGTACTATACACCTACTGTACTATCTACCAGCTATACTATTGTTAGACCCACCATGGGTAGACACACTACCCATTGAGGTATTGTTTGAGCCTACGAATGCCAATGACTCGCCCAAGGCGCCATACCCCGTGACTTGGATTCATCCATTCACCTTACCTCGTGACATGGCGTTTAACCACCATACTCCACTTCTCTGATACCCACAGGTTAGCTATATAAGTACTCGGATTCCTACCTACTGGGAATCCATCGGCGAATAAACATACAAAACTGAGTATTGGACGTAACCAGAATCTAACAAATACCAATACGAGCACTTCAATATAAACTAATCCTATACCTGTTAGATTTACTATAGGTAGGATACTACACCGAGGCGTTTTGAAGCCTACGACGTCCGATCCTAACAATGGCCATTGCAAATGCGTCACGGCCCTTTCAAGTATTCCAGAAAAATCATCACAATTGTCCTCGGACACTTTTCGATACCACGATTTGCCTCTTGTATGAGTCACGTCGGTTCAGAGAACTTCCAAACGTATCTAAAGAACATAACAATAGTAATGCCAATTCCAATCCAGTACTTTCCCAATACGATTACTATACCAATACCAAAGTTATACCAATCGAATACGGTAATACACAATATGGTACTACCAATACACAATTTGGTACTACCAATACACAATATGGTACTACTAATACCAACCAATACCATACCAAAAGGGAAATACAGCAACAATGTCAACTTGCTAATACCCACTATCTACAATACAGCTGGTGTGAGAGTGATGAGTCTAGCTAGTACACTCATAAAAGTCTGCAGCTATTCATTGGTCTTATCACTAGCATCACACCTTATATTATTTACAGAAGTAGTGATTTTAACTATTAGCTTTTTATCGATTTCCAAAGTACCTGTAATTAGCATTTTATCGATTTCCAAAGTACCTGTAATTAGCATTTTATCGATTTCCAAAGTACCTGTAATTACCAAATATTAAAACCCCCAATATTTCTAGATCTAATTATTACTGCTCACTAGAGAAGATGTGCCACCTTTTCGCATACATACAAGTCTATTTTTTATGTGCGGTGTACCGATGTGCGCGCGTGCGGGAGCGCCCAATTTTCAAGTTCGCCTCTCGACTTTCCATCCAGCTTCATACCACCCCAGATGTCGGAGATTGTGCACAATCCCGCCATTCAAGCGGCACAGCTCTTGTCCCCGAAGCCGTTACCGGCCCGTTTATACGTGTGGCCCTTTGGCATTATTTACCCCGCGTTTCTCCAGGTATACTTCAACCACTATGATAAGTACATTGGGGGCTCCGAATGGACCTCCGTGTACATCATGGCGCTCGTGTCGGTGCACTTGTTGGTGATGTTGATTCCACAGTGGAACATCGACATTAAGGCGCAAATGGACTATGTGCCTGTGTCGTCCATTGAGGAGGCTTCGCATGTGAAGATCACTCCGGCTCCCAACTCGGGCGTGGGCGAGATTTGCCTGATCCAGAGGGAGGTTTTTGCCGATTCTGAAAAACAGGTGTCGTTTTCTTACCAAAAAAGACGCCATTTGCTTGTGGAATCCACGAAAAAGTTCTCTCCTCCGGAGTTTAAGATAGATCAATTGCCCAAATTGGGTTATTTCCAGAACCACACTGGTTTGTCCGGGGACTTGTCCAAGATGGTACGGAATTACGGGTTGAACCGCTTTGATATCCCCATTCCTTCGTTTCTCGACTTGTTCAAAGAACATGCCGTGGCTCCATTCTTCGTGTTCCAGCTTTTCTGTGTGGCCTTATGGTTTTTGGATGAACAGTGGTATTACTCGCTTTTCTCCGCTTTCATGTTGGTTTCCTTTGAAATGACCACGGTTTTCCAGCGCAAAACAACCATGACTGAGTTCCAGAGTATGGGCATCAAGCCTTTTGATATCTACGTGTTCAGAGACGGGAAATGGCTGCAGATGCAGACCGATAGCTTGTTGCCTGGAGACATTGTTTCTGTGACCAGAACCCACGATGAAAGTGCTATTCCTTGTGACTTGTTGCTCTTGGATGGAACTGCCATCATGAACGAGGCCATGTTGTCGGGAGAATCCACTCCGTTGTTGAAGGAGTCCATCAAATTGAGACCTGCTGACGATTTCTTGCTGCCTGAGGGTTTGGACAAGAACTCCTTGTTGTACGGAGGTACTATGGCTTTGCAGGTCACTGCTCCCACCAACTCAGATCTTCCTGCCGCTCCTGACAATGGTGCTTTGGCTTACGTGTGCAAAACCGGATTTGAAACTGCCCAGGGCTCTTTGGTCCGCATGATGATTTTCTCCAGTGAAAGAGTTTCCGTGGGAAACAAGGAAGCTTTCTACTTCATTTTGTTCTTGTTGGTGTTTGCCATTGCTGCTTCCTGGTACGTTTGGGTGGAGGGCACAAGAATGGGCCGGATCCAATCTAAGTTGATTTTGGACTGTATTCTTGTCATCACATCTGTGGTGCCTCCAGAGTTGCCTATGGAATTGACCTTGGCCGTGAACTCGTCGTTGTCAGCTTTGCAGAAGTACTTTATCTACTGTACAGAGCCATTCCGCATTCCATTGGCTGGAAGAATCGATGTTTGTTGTTTCGATAAGACTGGAACTTTGACTGCAGAGGACTTGGTGTTCGAGGGATTGGCTGGCTTGAAAGAAGGCCTTGTCTCGTGCGACGATGCTCCAGTGTCTACGTCCCATGTTTTGGGTTCTGCTCATGCTTTGGTGAAATTGGACGATGGAGATGTGGTTGGTGATCCAATGGAACAAGCCACTTTGAAGGCTGCTAAATGGACTGTGGGCTTTAAGGATGTGGTGGAAAGAAAATCCGGCGAAAAGACCGAGAAAATAAAGGTGTTGCGCCGGTTCCAGTTCTCTTCCAGCTTGAAGAGATCTTCGGCCATCACTTCCATTTCGTCTGTGCCCAATAAGAACTTTGTTGCTGTCAAGGGTGCCCCAGAAACCATCCGTTCTATGTTGGTGGATGCACCTGAAAACTACGAGGAATGTTTCAAGTCCTACACCAGAGCAGGATCGCGTGTTTTGGCTTTGGCCTACAAGTACTTGGAAACGAATGTCAATGTGACCAAAATCGACCGGAAAAACGTCGAGAGCAAGTTAAATTTTGCTGGATTTATTGTGTTCCACTGTCCTCTTAAGAGTGATGCCGTCGAAACCATCCAGATGTTGAACGAGTCTTCTCACCGTTGTGTGATGATTACCGGAGATAACCCATTGACTGCGTGTCATGTGGCTGGTGAAGTGGCCATCACCACTAAAGAAGTGCTTATTTTGGATGCTCCCGAAGAGCACCACGAAGTGGATGAAGAACACAACTTGGTATGGCGCAACGTAAAGGAGACTACTTTGATTCCATTCAAGACAAAGGATTCGCTTGATTTCGACTTGTTCAAGAAATACGATATTTGTGTGACTGGATACGCTTTGGCTAACTTGACTGAACATCCACAGGTCTTGGAATTGTTGAAACATGCATGGATTTATGCCAGAGTGTCTCCTGCACAGAAGGAGTTCATTTTGACCTCGCTTAAGGATATGGGCTACAATACGCTTATGTGTGGAGACGGAACCAATGATGTTGGAGCCTTGAAACAGGCACACATTGGAGTGGCTCTTTTAAACGGTACCGAAGAAGGCATGAAGAAAATCGCCGAAAACAGAAAGATCGAGACCATGAAGACTGTTTACCACAAGCAAGCTCAACTCTTGGCCAACTGGCAAAGACCTCCTCCTCCCGTGCCTGCTCTCATTGCCCACTGCTACCCCCCAGGCCCTTACAACCCCCACTACTTGGCAACCATGGAGAAACGGGGCGTGGAAATCACTCCTGAGATGAGACAAAGTGTGGAACTTGCCATGAAGAAAGAAACTCTCCCCATTGAGTTCGTCAAGGATGAGTCTGGAAAGGTCAATGCTTCTTCTATTGCGGATGGATTCTTGAGCTCTTTGAACGATGCTGAAGGTGAAGATGAGGTGCCCACTTTGAAATTGGGAGATGCTTCCGTGGCTGCCCCATTCACCTCCAAGTTGGCCAACGTTTCTGCAGTCACTAATATCATTCGCCAAGGCCGGTGCGCTTTGGTTTCGACAATCCAGATGTATAAAATCTTGGCCTTGAACTGCTTGATCTCTGCATACTCGTTGTCGGTGTTGTACTTGGCCGGAATCAAGTTTGGTGATGGTCAGTCTACAGTGTCTGGAATTTTGCTCTCAGTGTGTTTCTTCTCCATTTCTCGGGGCAAACCTCTCAACAAGTTGAGCAAGGAAAGACCTCAGGATGGAATCTTCAACAAGTACATCATGGGTTCGATTTTGGGTCAGTTTGCCGTGCACATCTTCACATTAGTGTACATCACCAGGGAGATTTACCTCTTGGAGCCCAGAGAGGCACAGGTGGACTTGGAGAAGACATTCTCGCCTTCGTTATTGAACACCGGAATGTTCTTGCTCCAGTTGGCCCAGCAAGTCTCGACTTTCGCTGTGAACTACATTGGTTTGCCATTTAAGGAAGGTATCAGAGACAACAAGGGAATGTACTATGGACTTCTTGGGGTGGCAGGTTTGGCTCTCATTGGATCCACGGAGTTCATGCCTGAGTTGAATGAGGCCATGCAGTTTGTGCCCATGGACGCGGTGTTCAAGACCAAGTTGACTAGCTGTATAGTGATTGACTTGGGTGCTACGTGGTTGATCGAGGTGGTGTTGAAGCACTTTTTCATGAACTCGGGCGCTGCTGACATTGCCCAGAGATAATTGTTAACTGGAAAATGTCAGCAAAGATGTCAGTCGAAAAATGAATTTGTTAGCATTGAAATATGAAGTTGTTAGCATCGGAAGTTCAGAATCAAAGATTGGCAATTGAAGATTGTCAGATCGAGACAGTCTTTGTTCTTCAGTCTGTACATTGTGAGCTTCTTTAGGTTTATCTAGAGTCTAATAAGATTAATTAGAGTTAAATAGGAGGCTTGGGCTGTGATTTTTCCAAATGAGCTAAGTCCTGATCTCGATCTAATGCTTGGACTTTGAGTGCTTTGATGTCTCCTGCATATAATATGGTCACTTTGTTCGGTAGAGTGTTTGATATAGAAGCAAGAATATCAGTAGCTTCGTTTTCACTTATGGAATTCAAGGTGGAGTCTTTGATCATTGACACGACCTTGGGGAACGGCAACGTTTTTTCCTTTTGGTTCCGGCCTAATTCGTAGAGAATCTCGTAGACTGCTGCAAGCTTGCCATGGATATATGCAGTATAGGCGACTTCAGGCGATTGAACGTTCTTTTTTGCTTTTTCTTTGAGTTTAATTCGCTCAAGAAGTGAAAGCCCCGATGTATTTTTATCGCCCTTGAGCGCAAACAGCCTTGTAGTCTTGGTAAGAGAAGCCCGGGCTTTGGACACTCTGTCACGTGCCGCATCACGTGATGGAGAGTCACGTGACCTTTGGTCTCGTGATACACCACCAGCCACCAAGGTCCGGAGATCTACCGGATCAACTCCCTTTTTTCCCACTTTATTCCCTCGAAGCTTAGTTTTGAATGCCACCTTGCGCTGTTCCAAACACCCACTCAAGGTCTTGGCCGTAAGACCAGCTGGAGGCCCGATGCAGTACGCGTCACGTGGCCCCAGGTACGTTACGGTCCACACCGAGCCATCGACGGCCAAAATCCTCTCCACAGCATCCTTTTCGATTCTTCTGTTCGATAGGCTCGTGGCGCTTGCACATAGTTCGTGCACTGCAGGATCAGTGGTATTTGTTAGGTAATGAAGCGATAGAGAAGTATCTAGAGCACCAAAAAGCACTCCAAGATCCATTAAATTCGGTGAATTGGTTTTATGGGATTGTAGAAGGGGTACGGGTTTTGTGTCACGTGGCAGAAATCACTATTAGGGATCAGTAACTGTAACTGTAACTGTAACTGTATGTATCTGATTCTGGTATTAGTATGTTAGGTAGTGAATTAAGTTATGGAAACGCGATGCGCAAGTCACGTGAGACATCACGTGCCCCTTAAAATAGATTCTGCTCTAGATATGGTACGAGTTCTAAAGAGATAAAATTGACATTAATTGACTGGGTTCAGTTCTTTTATGGTAGTTCTAGTCGAGAATTGCGGTGTTCAGTTTTGGGTTCTACGTATATTCGTATAGGAGTGTATATAGTGGTCATATAGTGATTATGAGGAAGATGAAAGAGAGATTCATGAATCTTGGGAGTTAAAGGTCAAACTGAAGTGGAGTAATTGCTGTTTGAGTCTGGTTTCAGGTCTGTTTCAGGGCTGTTTCAAATCACTCACCTTGCATGATTGTATGGTCTATGTAGAAAAGGCATATACTGTGCACACCAAGACTCACCAAAGAAAACCGACTCTGACACATGACTGTACTGAAAAGTTGTAGCGTGACCCCTAAGCAAACGAAATGTTTTTGTCATTGTTAGATGACATTTTTCACTTCGGATCCATAAGCTCTAGAAACCTGCATACACTATAACCAATACCACCAATTATAGTCACTAGGGCCAGCAAGTCACATGATAAACCAAGGCAAGTATTTCAGACTTCCGCCACTTTAGCTTTTCCGTGGGACTCAGGACTCAGTGAGTTTATATACAAGACACAACTTGACCTATGGATGTGAAATTCCGAAATTAGTGTACATTATTATTCAATATGAATGCAAAAAAGGAGAATTCAGTAGCATACATTGTTGTGACTTTTTTCCTCTCTGTACCAAATTTTTTAAGCTTTAATTTGGCCTTAGGCACTTTATTCTAGGGCTTTTTTTCTGTCTTTTAAAGTAGCGAAGTATGTTGGTGTTGGCTTCTTAAGGTGAATGGGCACTTGCACAGACCGTTCCGGCATTTAGACATGCCCTTTTTGAATTTTCAAAATACCTAATGAAGCTGTTATAAAATAATTAGTACCCCTAGGACCTTTTTTTTATTACATCCTTATTGATGTCGGAAGGTTAGGCAAGAAATACTTTTCTGTAGGGCGGTGAGCACTCATAGTGTCCAACAAGTGCACCAAAATCGGGAGGGTCAAATAATCAAAATTTTTCGTAGTTTTCCTAAGTTTTTTTTGGTGTTTCACTAGAAGTAAAAATGGTGTTATAGACCAGTAAGCTGGCTGTATGGATCAGAGACTCTTCTCGTACTAACTATGGGCTACCTACGTAATTAGCAAGTACGAATATGAGTAGTTACTACTGAATGGGGGTTAATAATGAACTTATCAAATGAAATAGTCTGATTATAATGCCGTATTGTTCCAAATCCATGCTGAAAAATGCTTCTTTGATCTCGTTTTGTTCTCGTCTAAACAACTGTAGTGGTTGATATGGAATTACCAGAAGTGTAGGCTTCAGCCCTGAAGATTAGTGTACTGTGATCTTGTGGAAGCAGTGTATAGTAGTGGTACCGTAAGTTGCAGTAGTCTAATATGTAGTACTAGAATGAGTAGTATATTATATGCGTTAGACCCACCCAAAGAAGTGCCCATTTACATAAAAGGAGAAAGTGTGCATACGAGAAAAGGTGATTAATTAAAAATCATGGGAAGTCTAGAACATTTGCTGGTGCAGGACATGTGCATGATTAGGTCATGATCACTGAATTGGTGTTTGGTTTAGTAACTCCCAGCTAACCTAATGAATAGTTCAATATCTGTCTAGCTGTGCCCAAAAATTACCCCAAAAAAGGAGTTACGTAATTATTAGAGCAGGTATTCCACGTCAAACTGGAAATGAATTCCACTTCTTTACTAGGGGAAACTTCGAGGCAATCCTTTTTTTGTAAAGTAGAATTGGTCTCTGTAGTACACCTATCAAAAGAATATTACAAGTAAATAGAGCAAATGGCCACTAGCTAATCGATACTATAATATATGTAGCGCTGAAAATATCACACTGGGACCAATACTAAGCCATATAGTTAGACTTCTACTCACCACTTCTACAATTACTTCTTTTTTATCTTTTAATTTCTAAGCAACTATTAGCAACTACTAGCGACATGTTTTTTCTGGTTCAAATTCGGACGCTCTCTCAAACGTATGGCAATTTGATTCTACGGCAGACTCTAGTGAAGTAATAGGAAAGGCCGCTGTCTTTCTCTTGATTCATGATGGTCTTAATTGTATCTTTCACAATCCCGCCCCGCTCGCCAAGGTTCATTACACGATGCCACAATCCCACTTCTAAGGGTTCATTGCATCCTCACAATCCAGAGGCTTGCATGGGGTTCATTACCGGATACTTTCAGTCCAACACTAATCGCAAGGAAGCATTTGTCTTTGCAAAATATCTCANTCCAACACTAATCGCAAGGAAGCATTTGTCTTTGCAAAATATCTCACTGTCTTGTACGGCATTAGTTAGTAGCCATAAGAATTTGATGACCTCCTCCATTGTTCCATTCTTTTTGTTTTCTATTTTTTTTTTCTTTTGTTTTTTTTTGTTCTTCTTTAACAATGAAGATGGTCAGTCTTCATCGCATTCATTATAGTCAGTCAGTCAGTCAGTCAGTCAGTCAGTCAGTCAGTCAGCCAGCCAGCCAGTCTCATTGTCTTCTGACTCCATGTGACTCATAAATGTGATTCACGAAGCGCAGAGTCACTTGAGTATAAGTGAGTTGTAACAGTTCGCGAGCACGGTTCACTGTCTTGTAGAGAGTAGTGAGACGGTCCATTTTTTGCAGCAATACTTCATGGGCCCGCAAATGGAGACACTCATCTAGGAACCCTTTTTGAGTTTCAAGACCAGCACAGCCAATCATTTCCTGCAATTCTCTAGGAGTTAGTGGCCCAGAGTCGAGTGATTGCATCATTACCTTGTGGAACTGGTCCATGTACTTCTGTTTGATGGAACAAGCTTCAGTGTGGCCTTGGATCACATTTTTAAGACTCACAGAGAAACCATTCTTGATCTTCTGAATGCTATTTCTA